>LPNX010702158.1:233209-391090 GCA_001517045.1 Pseudotsuga menziesii
TTCGCTCACTTAACGTTGTTCGCCAGGTAGCCGAGCCATCGAACCAAAATTATGGCATATCTACTATCAATTTAATGTAACATTATTATGTATGGCTTTTTAGAGGAGTGATGGAATAGTGTAATTTTTCAGGTAGGAAACGTTTTATGCTATATATATTAATGTGATGGCATAGCATATTTGGTGTAGCTCTGGTATTATTACAGGTTGATAGCTTAGCTGAGTTTAAGTGATGGCAGATCCTAGATTTCAGAGTTCGAGCCTGACATAGTTACATTGTACAGCATGAAAATATTCCCTAAATACATATATGCAGTTGAGCTCTGGTCTTAAACAGGGTATTCTAAATAGCTGGATCACAAGAATGAGGATGCTGATGCAAGCAATTGGTTAAAAAGAACTAGTCTCCGCTCTGTTTTAAGGATGGGGTTGCTATTTTTAGCCACTATTCAGTCATCTCAGATCTGTGTCATCTAAATAATAAGGATCAATGGGTGATACAGATAAATTGTTGCTCTATGGGTTACCATCATCGAGGGTATATCCCATGTGTTCTGGGTTTACTTTAACACTGGCTTGGAGCTTGTGAAAATTCTTATGGAGCCACTTACAGTCTATTATTTCACCCACGCATTTTGATTGAACCATATGGAAGCACCCCTCGATTATTGCATAGTAGTCACGGATCTTGTGTTTACAGGGTTCGTAGCCGCCATAATATCTATTGAGCCAAGCAAACGAAGTTGATATATGATTTGTGAAGCCACGGTGATAATGTCAGTTTGTGAATCCCGATCTCCCTTTTTGATTATAAGCCATGATTATCAGAGTATGCTTACAGGTGTGCGGAATCCATCCAATCCGCCGGATTTCATATTCGGATCAATAACCTTAGTCATCAATTTTGTGGATATTCAGTCCGGCTCCATTGCATTTACTCAGAAGATACAAAACAGCGGGGGACATTGAAATTGTAGACATTGAAAATCAACGCATAATTTTTTATTTTTATTTTTAAATTGCCTGCCGTCGCTTAAGCGACGGTCAAAACTATCGATTTACCGATGGTTACAGCTTTTCTCCGTCGCTTAACCGACGGAATGTAGATTATTTTTAAAAAAAAAATTTGACTAGCGTCACTTATCCGACGAACATTCTATCGCTTAACCGATGGTATGAAGGTTATTTTGTTAAAAAATTTCACTACCATCGAAAAAAGGCTGTCGCTTAACCGACGCTTTACATTTAACCGATGGTCAACTGAGGTGTCGCTTAACCGATGGTTTTGACAGATGTCGGATAACCGACGACAAGTTTCCGACGTTTAAAAAAAAATCATAGTGTCCCACATGCGACAGGAAAGTGTCGAAAATACGACAATCCTGCCATTGAATTTTTGGTCAAAATGTAGTAGTGAAGGTATTCTTTCGACACAATTTTCAGCACTGGTCTTCTTCTCTGCATCAACTGGAACATCTCATCATCTTCAAGTCTTCTTAGTCTTCAAGTCTTCTTCATCTTCAAGTATTCTGAGTCTTCAAGTCTTCTTCATCACGAGATCTGCATCATAATGACTACTGGCTTATCATTGCTAGATCATCACTCGATCTGGATCGTCATCAAGTCTAGATCATCATCACATCTCGATCACTTGATCTGGATCATCATCGAGTCTGGATAATCATCACAACCGGATCGTCACTTGATCTGGATCATCATCAAGTCTAGATCATCATATGCTATCTCATAATGGTGATATCTCGATTCTTCTCGTCATAGGAAGTTCTACAGAGTCAATCCTGTAGGCCTACCCTTCATGTAGGTCTTCATTGGCACTTATATCTGACACTTAAGTCAGAATGGACCACCCAGCTCTTACATCTGACCACATCTTGTCAGAAAGGTACACCCAGCACTCACATCTGACCTCATCTTGTCAGAAAGGCCCAGCACTCACATCTGACCTCATCTTGTCAGAAAGGCTCAGCACTTATATTCGACCATGTGTAAACACTTTACATCAAAAAGGATTTTCACTTACATCCAACCTCATCTTGTCGGAAAGGAAATGCACTTACATCCAACCCCATCTTGTTAGAAAGGCACAACACTCACATCTGACCATGTGTAAACACATCACACCAGAATGGCTCAGCACTTATATCCAACCTCATCTTGTCGGAAAGGCTCTGCACTTACATTCAACCATGAGTAAACACATCACATTGAAAGGGCATGCACTCACATCTGATCATGAAGGAAATAATCCTATCATTGCATCAAAATGGCCCCCAGTCCCAGACTGAGCTACCTGGTAACTGACCAGGTGCCTCCATTCCTAGAATGGTGGTTGCCCTTACATCTGACCTACTCATCAGAATGGCCAACACTCACATCTGACATGGGAGGAACTTAATCCTTTAGCCATGACAAAATGGTTCAGCGCTTACATCTGATCAAGTGGGAACACATCCCTCTATCACATCAGAATGGCTTCTTAGTCCTAAACTAAGTTTTCTTGGTAACTGACCAAGTGCCTCCATTCCCAGAATGGCAGTTGCCCTTACATTTGTCCTACTCGACAGAATGGCCAGCACTCATATCTGACATGGAAGGAACCAATCCTCTCACCATGACAGAATGGTTCATCCCTTACATCTGACCATGGAAGGAACCAATCCTCTCACCATGTCAAAATGGCTATGGGTATCATCACATTCTCTTGGAGGAAACCTCGATCTGGAGAACACCAAGCTCCTCCCTGAAGTAATCGAACTTCAGCCTAACCAATGGCTTTGTCAATACATAAGCTATATGTTCCTCCGTCGCAACATACTGGAGCTTCATTGCTCCCCTCTGCACCATATCCCTGATATAGTGATACTTGATCTCGATATGCTTCGACTTGTCATAGAACACTGGATTCTCTGACAACTTCATGCAACTCTGGTTGTCACAATGTATACAAGTAGCATCCAATTGGAGATCAAATATATCAGACAGTAACTTTCATAGCCATACTGCCTCACAACTAGCTTAACAAGCTGCGACATACTCTGCTTCAGTTGTACTCAGTGCCACACAGGATTGCTTCCTACTAAACCAAGAGATCACACCTGATCCCATACTGAAGCAACATCCTGAAGTGCTCTTCCTATCGATGGCACTGCTTGCCCAATCTAAATCAACATAACCCTCCAGGTTAATCTTTTGATACTCCTAATACTTGATCCCATAATCAACTATACCCCTCAGGTACCTCAGAATATGCTTTGCAGTAATCAAGTGAACATTTCTCGGATTTGTCAAGAACTGGCTCAAGGTGTTCATAGCAAAGCAAATGTCTGGTCTCATGTTCATCGGGTACATCAAGGACCCAATCATCTAACGATACATCATGGCATCAACCATCTCTGGTGAAGCATCACTCAATAGCTTCAGGTTCGATACCATAGGTGTGGCCATAGTCTTGCAGTCCATCATCCCAAACCTATTTAGGATCTCTACTGCATACTTCCCTTATCCAAGGAAGATTCGATCTGCACTCTACCACACCTCCATACCTAGAAAATAATGCATCATACCCAAGTCCTTCATTTCGAACTCAGTAGCAAGCTTTCTCTTAGTATCACCAATCAACCCATCTGTACTTGTCACAAATATATCATCTACATATAGTAGAAGCATCACTGGGTTGCCATCCTCAACCTTGTAGTAAAGGTTGGAATCTGGTTTACTCTTGGTAAAGCCCAAACTGGATAGAAAGCTATCAATCATGCCATACCTTGTCCTAGGTGCCTGTTTCAAACCATACAGGGATTTCTTCAATCTGCACACATGAGACTCCCTGTCATGTGTCTCAAAACCAAGTGGTTGTTCTACATACACTTCCTCTTCTACTACACCATTCAAGAAAGCAGTCTTGACATCCATCTGGGGTATCTTCCATTTCATCACTGAATCCAGAGCAAGTAGTGATCTGATGGAAGTGTATCTGGCTATAGGTGCAAAGGTTTCTTCATAATCTATTCCTTCTTTCTGAGAGAAACCCCGAGCCACAAATCCTGCCTTATACTTTTCAATGCTACCATCTGCAGCATTCTTGATCTTGTAGATCCATTTGGAATTTACAACTGACTTCTCTTTTGGTCTTGGTACAACATCCCAAACATCATTCTTCATGATCAACAGATACTCTTCGATCATAGCATCCCTCCATTCTTTATGTTCTGCCTCTTTCTCTATGATTCTCTTCTGGAGCCCCATATCTTTCCGCACCTTGGATAAGTTCTCGTACCCAAGCAGGTTTCCTCTTCTGACGATTCTTCTCCAAAGGTGGATCTACAGGTCTTTGTGGTTCTTCAAATTCTCGATCTTCTTCTTGAATTTCTTCGTTCATGGTTGTGTCATGAATTCTAGGTGCTTCTGCTTCGTCAGGTTCTTCAGCAGGTCTCTTTCTGGATTTGTTGTAAGCTGTGTCTTCATCAAATGTCACATCCCTGCTGATGTCAATCTTCTTGTATCCTGGGAAATAGATTATGTAAGCCTTTGAGCTTTCAGAGTATCCCACAAATATACCCTTCTTTCCTGAAGGATCTAGTTTTGTTCTCTTCTCTTTTGGAATGTGTATGTACACAGGACAGTTGAATATTCTGAGATGGCTGACTTCTGGTTTCTTACCGGAGAAGACTTATTCAGGAGTCTTGTTCTCGAGTACTCTATGTGGAGTACGGTTCTATACATACACAGCCGTTCTGGCAGCTTTCACCCAAAGATGCATAGGAATATCTTGATCATGAAGCATTGGTTTTGCATCTTCCATGATAATTCTATTCTTCTGTTCCACAATCTCATTCTGTTGTGGATTATAAGGAGTGGACAACTCCCTCTTAATCCTTGATTCTTTACATAGTTCTTTGAATTCATTCGAAGTGAATTCTCCACCATTATCTGATCGAAAGGTCTTGATCTTCTTTTCAGTGTGATTCTCAATCAAGGCTTTGAATTCCTTGAATTTGCTGAATACTTCATCTTTATTCTTCATGAAGTAAACCCATGCCTTCCTAGAAAAATCATCAATAAAACAAACATAATATCCATACCTGCTTAGTGAGCTTGATGACATAGGATCGCATACATCGAAGTGGATGATTTCCAAGATTCTGTTTGCTTTGCTTTCGCTACTTGGAAATGTCTTCTTTGTGTTCTTTCCTTTCACACATCCTTTGCAGACCCCGTCATGTTTTGCTTGCAAGAGGTAGTTCTCTGTAATGCACATGTGCAAGCCTTCTATGCCAAAGTTCACTTGGCTCTACTGTGTCATGGACCAAGGCTTGTTCTAGATGGCCCTTCAATTTTTACAAACCTCCTTCTTGTTCTCCAATCACCACTACATCATCAATAATCTTTCCTCTTGGCCACATGATAACTTGACCATCTATGAATGCAACCCTCATTCCTTTTGCATCCAATGCTGATATGGAGAGAATGTTCTTCTTGAGTCCTGGCACAAACAATACTTCTTTCATTGTTAGAGACTTACCAGAGTCTAGTTTATAGGAATATTCCCCACTACCTTTTATTGGATATTGGTAGTCATCTCCTAGCTTCAACTTGTGAGTGATTCATGTTCTAAAAGTCTCACAAAGGATTCCTTGAATCCAGTCATATGTTTGGAGGCCCCACTATCAATAAGCCAATCATCACTTCCATGAGTAATGTTTACCGTGAGAGCGGAGATCAAAACACATTCATCCTCGCTTGAAGAATCTTCACTTTCATATCTGGATCTCTTCTTGGATGGTTCATCATCCTCTGCAACATGAGCATGAGGTCTTCTCTTGCTTCCCTTCTTCTTGTGAGAGATGCTTTTGTTCTTAGGACAATCTCTAGCAAAGTGTCCTTTTTCATCACATGTATAACAAATGAACTTAGACCTATCTCTAGGCTATCTAGAGTTATTCCTGTGAGAGTACTTACTTCTATGATGGCTGGATCTGGGTTTCTTGGATTGTACTATGAGAGCTTGATCTTCACTTCCCATATTCTCTTCTCGGGCTGCTATCCGAGCTTCTTCTTGAGAACATTTTCCCACAGTCTGCTGAACTTGAATAACTTCTTTCTAGCACAGATCCCTTGAATGAAAGAGTCCCATGTCCTAGGGAGACCATTCAAGGTGGTCATCACAATTTCTGCATTCTCCACTTCTTCATCTACTGCTTCTAATTGTTCCTTTATCTGAGAAACCCTTGTGAAGTAAGACTGGATGGTCTCTGCATTTTGGAACTTCACATTCTTCAGTTGATTCCTTAGAGTAATCTTCCGGTTTATGTTCTTCCCTTCAAACAATTTGGTTATGGCATCAAACATAGCTTTAGGTGTCTTGAGAGAGGACACCTATGGGATGAGGTGATCCTTGATAGAATCAACAATGATCCTCTTTGCCATAACCATCTTCTTCTTATATAAGGCCTTTTCCTCATCTCCCTCTGGAACTGGATCCTCCTCATCGATGTAGGAGTCTAACTCATTTTCTTCCAGGACCAGGGAGATCCTATACTTCCAAGCTCGGAAGTTATCATCTCCCTCAAGATTTTCATCAAGCTTGGTATGATGAGACATCTTAAATAAGAACCTCAAATGGAAATACAGAATATTTTAGATCTTACCAGGTTCAAGATGTCGGATCTGAAACTTGAGCTGAAATCCTGCAGTACTGGATTATGAGCAAATTAGGGTTTTTGCTTTTCCAGAGTTCTGTTCAACCAAATGCCTTGATCTCCTCCCTAACTTTGATTTTGGGGAGGAGATCAATCTAGGCCTGGGCTCACTGAAAAATTCCTCTTCTGTGAAAAGCCCTAATTTTCAGTAGTAGTGTCAGGTCCAAAACTAAAAAACCTCAGAATTGGATTCTGCTTCGACAAAAAGATGTGCCCTAAGGAGGAGAGTTATTCCATGTTACTTTTGCTGAAAATATATGGAGGAATATCCACAAACTAGGAAGCCCTAGTTCCCGCAGTTGCACAGTGTCTTCTTCTCAGGTTAGCTCTGATACCATGTTAGTTTTTCAACATTAAGCTAGCATTATTAGGATCTTTAACTGAGAGAATAAAAAGCATAGTAATCAAACACAAGAGACAATGAACATAGTGTTTTTCCTAGGGGAAACCATAAAGGAGAAAACTCTGCAGCTTCCTCAGAGATAGAATCAACACCAAAATAGAAAATCCCAAAACAGTAAGTGATCTCCGATAGTAGTATTCTTCTTCTTATCTAGCCCCAGTGTCTTCTCCTTCCTCAACTATTCGCTACACTTGAGTGTGTATGATTTGTGTGCTAAATAGAGACTCCAACTCTCTATTTATACTAATCCCGGCATGACTAAAACCCTACTAGGGCCGACCTCTATTAAGAGAGTCTAATAACCCTAGTGCCCTATAACTGTGGGGACTTTAACCCTTAGACAATAGGAGGGTTACCCACAATGACTTGACATGACTTGTTTACATAATAGATCCTCCCGATCGGAACATCGGGGCATGACAACATGACTCAATTACATAATAGATACATCCTGGAATAAACATTGGGTTACAAGACATAAGATACATAGATGAATGCATTCCGAAGTTACAAATACATCAACACTTCTCTTCTCTTATTATGGGTCGAGCTTCATCTTGTGTGTGCTCTTCTGAGAGTCTGTTGAAAGTAGTCACTTCCTTCTGGCACACATTCCTAGAATGAATGAATCCCATGATCCTGGGAGGCCATTCAAGGTGGTTATCACAACTACTGCATTCTCTAGTTATTCATCCACTGCTTCAAGATGTTCTTTGATTTGAGAGACCCTTATAAAGTGTGACTGTATGGGCTGTACATTCTAGATCTTACATTCTTCAACTTGTTTCTCAAAGTCATCTTCTGATTTATGTTCCTCCCTTCAAATAGCTTGGTCAAGGAATCAAACATCTCTTTAGGTTTCTTTAGGGAAGACACTTGTGGTATAAGGTGATCTTTGATTGAATCGGAAATGATCTTCTTGGCCTTGACCAAGTTCTTCTTGTGTAAGGCTTTCAACTCATCTCCCTCTAGAATTGGAACCTCTACACTTATGTAGGTGTCCAATTTATTTTCTTCAAGAACTAGTGAAATCCTATACTTCCATGTTCGGAAGTTTTCAGCTTGACCAAGCTTGTCATCAAGTTGGTGTGATAGGTCATTTTGAAAAGAGAGCCTCAAATGCAAATAGAAAAAGATTAGATCTTATCAATTTGAGGTGTCCTCCCTGGTTCCGGATCTAAATGATCTAGGGTTTGTCAGAGAAACCCTAATTTCCAAAACTTGGAATCTTTCAGATCTGATTGGATAGAAATATCGGCCTCTTCAACACGAGCTTTGTAATGTACTCCTTTTTCTGAAAACAGTGGAGGGAAGCTCCTAAAACAAGAAGCCCTAGTTTTCCAATTTCCTCTGCAGAAATTCCTGATATTTTTTCTATGGTATCTCCAAAAGTATTACTCCTTTGTGTATAAAATTTCATACAAAGGTGGCCTCAGTTTTCCTCTTTCCAACACCATAAATTTGAGCAGAATTGGTTTCACCAATTGGGACTTATGAGAGTTTTCCCAAGGTGACTTATTTAAGGACTGTTCCAAATAGCGAACTTGTACGGACTTCCACGTGTCACTGTTTCACCTTAGGGGTCTGAAACTTTTACCACATAACATGTAGTTAATTCCCTATCTGGAACATCTTGAGAAATTATATTTGGACCTTTATAGATGAGATATAGCAATTCTCCCTAGGTGTCATGTTTAGGGATGAATCCTGGAAGAGGTTGGAAGCCTGATTTGGAGGAATCATATCTCCCAGAATATAGCGAATCTAAGGTTGAAATTTTGACACAGGGTACATCGGGATTTTACCTTCATCGTGTGAAAGTTTCGGCTCTTGATATTTATTCAATCCCTAGATATAGCGAATGTACCAAAACTACTAGTGTTAGTATTTTAGGGTTTTTAGGCCCATGGTCAAACTAGGGTTTGACTTTCCCTTAGTTTCACTCAACCAAAAACTTCAACCTTGGTCTCTAAAATTCGAATTTGATAAGGAGATAAATCCTATCCTGGGATCACTCAAAAATGCCTCTTCTGTAAAAATCCCTAATTTCCCACAGCAAAAACTGAAAATGCCCGGAATCAAATTCTGCTTCAACAGAAAGATGCACCCTTCAATGGAGAGTTATCCTAGCCTCCTTTTGCTGATGGATTATGGAGAGAGACCCAAAAATTAAGAAGCCCTAGATTCTGTAGCTGCACAATGTCTTCTTCTCAGGTTAGCTCTAATACCATGTTAGATTTTTATCCTTTAAGCAATATGATCTTAGGATCTTATCTAAGAGAATAACATGCACAAAAATCAATCAGAAGAGACAATGAACACAAAGATTTTTCCTCAGGGAAACCATAAAGGAGAAAACTATGCAACTTCCTCATAGATAGAATGAGCACCAGTAACAAAAGTAAAACCCAAAAACAGAAAGATGATCTCCAATAGCTGATCTCTCTCACTTGTGCCAGCACTTCCTCTCACACTCATGCGCCCCAGTTGAGTGAGTGTGTGTGACAAATAGAGAGCTCACTCTCTATTTATACTAGTTTTTGGCTTGACAATTACTTACCAAGCCCAACTTCTCTATGAGAGTCTAATAACCCTATTTCCCCACAATTGTGGGGACTTTACCCTCGACTTACAAATGAGGGTTAATCTCTATGACTTTACATAACTTGATTACATTAATGAATCTCCCGATAGGAACATCGGGGACCAATGAAGTACAATATATGAAATATACAAGTGAATACATTCCGAAGTTACAAATACATCAACAGTCCCTCTTAACTAGGAATGTATTCTCTTGACACAATTCATTAGCATAAATATTCTTCTCTGGATCATCATCATTACTGCTCCACTATCTCGATCAAATCGTGCTATCTCTCAATTCTACTCGTCACAGGAAGTTCTACAAAGCCAATCATTTTTCATGTTGTTTGTAGGTCTAGCCTCCACGTAGGTCTTCATCTTCTTCAGCACTTATATATAACCATGGGAGGAACACATCCAACATTGATGTCAGAAAGGCCCACCCAACACTTATATCTAACCATGGAAGGCCCAGCCTGTCACCATGTCAAAAAGGCCCAGCACTTATATCTGACCCATTCAGAAAGGCCCAGCACTTATATCTGACCTAGTTAGAAAGGCCCAACACTTACAACCTCCGGCATGGTGGGACACACCATCTACCATCTGGAAAGGCCCAACACTTACATCCTTCGGCATGGTATCTACCATCTGAGGAAAGTCCCAGCACTTACATCTAACCCAGTCAAAAAGGCCCAACACTTATATCTAATTCCACAAGAAAGGTGCAGCACTTACATCCTTCATCATGGTAGGACACTCCATCTACCATCCGAGGAAAGGCCTAGCACTTACATCCACCGACATGGTAGGACACACCATATACCATCCGAGGAAAGGCCCAACACTTACATCTACTAGCATTATAGGACACACCATCTATCATCCAGAGAAAGGACTTGCACCTAAATCTGACCATGGGAGGAACCAATCCTACCACCATGTCAGAAGGGCTCTACACTCACATATGACCATGTGAGGAACCAGTCCTACCACCATGTCAGAAGGGCTATGCACTTACATATAACCATGGGAAACCAATCCTACCACCATGTTAGAAGGGATCAACACTTACATTTGACCATGGGAGGCCTGGTCTACCACCATGTCGGAAAGGCTCATGGAATCATCACTTCCCCTCAATCTGGACAACACCAAGCTTCTCCCTTAAGTACTTCAAACTTCACTCTAGGAATTTCTAGCATAGAATCACATCAAGGCTGATTACATCCAAGGATAACTTGTGAGATTCAACAGGATCTATTACATCCGAGGGCAACCTATCGGACCATTTACGTCTGACAAAACTACGAGCTTCGCCAGGATTTTATGCTTAGACATCCTATCTAACCAGCTATGCTAGAAATCCCTCTTTCGAAAGATCTTGATCTGGATCACAAACTAGAGCTTCACTGCTCCTCTATCCCAAGTATCCAACCAAGTGGCACCATATTCTTCCTCTGTTGTACTCAGCACCATGCAGGACTCCTTCCTGCTAAAACAAGAGATTACACCTGATCCCATACTGAAGAAGCACCCTAAAGTAATGTTCCTATCAATGGAATTGCCCAATCCAAATCCACATAACCCTCCAGATTAATCTTATGATTTGTATCATACTTGAGCCCATACTCAACTGTACCCTTCAGGTACCTTAGAATATGCTTTGCACCAATCAGGTGAACATGCATCGGATATGTCAACAACTAGCTCAATCTTTTCACAGCAAAGAAAATATCTAGCTCATATTCGTCAGGTACATCAATGGCCTAATCATCAGAGGATACATCATAGCATCAACCATCTTTGATAAATTAACACTCAATAGCTTCAAGTTCAATGTCATAGGTGTGGTCATGGCATTGTAATCCATCATCCTGAACCTATTCAGGATCTCCATTGCATACTTCCCTTGTCCCAGGGAGATTCCATCCGCATTCTACCACACCTCCATGCCTAGAAAGTAGTACATCATATCCAAGTCCTTCATCTCGAACTCGACAGCAAGTATCCTTCTTGCAACTTTAATGAGTCCCTTTTTTTTATCAGGAACAAGTCATCGACATATAACAAGAGCATCACTGGTCTTCAACCTTGAAGTAAAGGTTGGAATCTGCTTTACTCTCAGAAAATCCTAGAGCCATAAATAATTTGTCCATCCTATCGTACCATGTCGAACCTCAGGATCTTCTACAGTCACTCCCTCTGAAGCGGAGCATCATTCTCCCTCTACCTTTCGTACTCTATGTATTTTGTGTTGGAGTGACAAGTACCTTCCTTTGCTACTAATATGTTATGGATCCATCTAGGGTCACTCAATACTAATATCCTCTATCTTGAAAATGTTCTTCTAGCATCCATTTGTGAGCTTGTCATCCTCTATAGGCTTTCATCTTCAACCTTGTAGCAAAGGTTAAGATCTTCATCACTCTAGGTGATCTTCAATCTCCTTATGTATGTGTTATCCCATGTGTGTCTTCTGAGCTCGTACAAGGCCTTCTTTAATTTGCACACATGAATCTGCCTGTCATGTGTCTTAACTTCCAGTGGATGCAAATGTCTCTTCGTAGTCTATGCCTTCTTTCCATGAGAAGCCTCATGCTACGAATATTTCCTTGTATCCCACAGTGTTGCCATCTACTGCATGTTGGATCGTGTAGATCCATATGGAATACATTATGGACTTCCCTTCAGGTCTCGATACTGCATCCTAGACATCATTCTTCTTGAACTAGTATTCTCCTTCCCTTTCTTCTTATCTACTTAATCATAGGTGGAAGGCTCTCCATCAATGATGTCACTTAATAGTGTCACATAACTAGAGTGTCTTCGAGGCCTCATGAAGTCTCCTCATACTATTCTTGATTTTGGATAATTTCTTGAACCATCATCACTTGTTCTTCGAAACAAGTCTCATCCTTATTTTCTTGTAGGTGATTGTACACGATCTTTCCTACAAGTCAAATGCAGGAGTTGTGTCAAAACCCCAAATTTTCACAAAAATTTAAAATTTTGAGATAACATAAAATGATGAAACTATGATTTACTAACAACTAAAGGTTAGCAATAAAAGAAACACTCAATTGATTAGTATTACATAAATTCAATTATGTTAACAGCAACAGTTTCCTTTTTGTAACCTAAATAAGGTTTACTTGTGTATTGTTTTATTTCAGTTTACTGATGAGTTTTCTAAATGACCCATAGGTGAAATCTAACTTTGAATCCTGGGCTTACTTAGCATTTATGCTAACGCAGAAAGATTACTGGTTCTTACAGGTTACAGGTATAATCGAACGAGTAACGTTTAAATTTCATAAAGTATCCAAAAGTAATTTTATTTGTAATTAAACAGCTTAGTAAATAAGCTGCTAAAAATCCAAACAACTTCTATGAGGTAAAACAGTTTGTTTTCTTCAGTTTCACTTGTAAACAAAGTTCAGATGACTGAGTTTCATTCTTTATCGTGCGTGGCAACAGTAAGGATATTTACTGTGGCTTTAACTTGTAATTTTAGTTGCTTAGTAACTTCTAATTTAATATGCATATCTTGCAACATTTTACTGATTGTACTTTTGGATATTATACATTATTATACTATCTACTAGAGTATCAAACTGCTCGATATTTATCTTCTGTAAAGAAACTTACAGCCTATAAATCTTTTGACATTATAAGTTTGAATAGTGTAAAAACATTAGTGTCTTTTCGTATGAAAACATTGTTTGCCTATACTTCTTAACTTTACGTCAAACCATGTGGTTCTATTGATTATAGACTCGAGTAAGATCATTCCAATACAATTCTTATTATTTCTATAATACTTTTTTGTATTAAGTTACTGTCTACAAACAGTTTCCAAGGTTGATGTTTTCTAGAAAGGTCAACCTTCTATCCTATGCTAACCACCAGTACTTTCGTATAAGCATAAAACCAATCTACCAAATATAGACATGGTAAAATTACTGGAAAATGTCAAGTTGAGAAATCAACCAAATTCTGTTAAAGTCTCGTCATTCTGAACTATGCAAAAGAATTCATAAAAGTGTTCTTATATTACACTTTGCCAACTTCATAGTTTTCTACTATTTTATTTGTTAGTTCTTATAAGACTTATAAACATACATAATCTATTTTGTTTATTAGACATACAAGTTTAAAACAACGTTGAACTTGTAAAGTGTTCATAAATCTAATCCATCCTATACCATGCAATTGTTATAATTGCCACAAATTGAATTGTTGTAAGAAGGGTGTAACTATGCATAGATCACACTCTATTTAATTATATAAAACTATAGTTATTGGATGGTTTTTACTTAATTTAAATTTTGCTTTTTATATGATAAAATATCACTATACTTTGCTTTGAAATAATGTTGATAAAACATGGTTAGTAAAACTCTCACATATTAATATTGACATTACTATATACCCTGATGAATTACATTCACTCCAAATTGAATGGTTTAAAAAAAATAAAAGGTTTGTTATAAATATACTAAGCATGCCCCAATGATAGTTTACAGGCATAAATTTTTATCATTGTTTTCCAAAGTTCCAAGAAAGGATTTTGGGTTTATATGAATTATAAGATTTCCAAACTGGTGTTAGGTCAACGTCCCAAAACTCATTATTTTGCTCGAAACCATTATAAATGTTGATCAATGTAATATATAATATATTAACATTGGAATGGCTATACATATATTATATTCCATACATTGTATATTAACAATCGTTGTGAATGTAATTGCTATCATTTTGGTCGCAGGTAAACTATGGAAAGTTGACCCACTATATGATTGTATTATTGAGGCCATGTGGTTTTCCCCTGGCCAATTACTAATCATATATAATACCAATCAACCCTAACCCTCTTCTTATTCTTCCTCCGCATTTTGCATTGGCCCTTCGGGCTACTCTGAAAACTCCCATGATGGCCGTGAGTGATAACCAGTCTTCAGTTGTTCCATTGCCCGAGTTTGTTATGCTATGGCTCCTTTGAGCTCAGTCTTGTTGCCAACTCTCCAGCGTGGTTTCTTTTAATCTGTCAAGGTTTGTTGTTTTCTTTGCATTTGGATTTACGACCTGCCTAAAACTCTCTTGCTACCCTTCTATCGTGGTCTGTCACTGCGTGAGGTTCAGCTTCTCTGGTTGTTGGCTTAGACTCTACAAAAATTCTGATAGTTTTCTTTTGCATTGAGTTCACGACCGGCTTGTATCCCAACTTTCCTTTCTTTCGCAGCCTACTACTCCTTGTGTAAACTAAGGCTTCGCTGGCTGTTTGAGAAGCTCCTTCATGGTGACAGAGTTGGAGATTCATGTGCTTGCTTACTGTTAAGGACAGTCTCTCTACTAGATTTTTCGTCATTTTTATTACGGTAATGTTTATCATTTATTTTAAACTAGAAACAATTTATAGCCACTTTATTTTATAGCAGGGTTTACAATGTCTAAAGGTATTGTAGAACTAACAGTTTATAATGCAAAATCCTTGCAGGGGAATCTTGAAAAATGTGCTGCAATCCGTGATGAAGCAAGTGCTGGGTGTCTCCAAAGGCCGCATCTCCAAACGGGTAAGCCCTACATTCATCATTTGGGTTTTTCACCAAGGTTGTCACTGGGAGACTAAGAGTTTGGAAGCTGATCTAGCTTCGTCTTTTAGCTATACGATTTCTTTTTAAATGTTTAAGGGCTCTATAATGATTATAAACCCTCGCTTCATCGTTGGTAAACTTGGCCACGAACTGGGTCTTGTACTTGGTTTTTAAGTTCAACCTTTAGGCTCATTCATGTAATGCAATGTCTTTCAAGACAGTCTTCCTTTAAGCTTAGACTTGCTTTCAGCCATGTACTGTTTGGAAACTCTGTGTGAATAAAATAAATTTCCATTTATTACGTTTTATGATATAAAGTAGTTGTTTACCTTAAGCCGTGACTGTAATTGTTTCGTAGAGTAATATGTACTGAATATTTGTTTGCTCAGAATATGAGCTAGGTTTTTTTATTTTTTATTTTTACCCTATTCGACTGTAAGATAATAATTTTACTGTTTATTAAATGTATTAGGTTAATGTTAAAATATTCAAGACTGTTTTCAGTCATGGATGAGTTGTTTTACTTACTGGCTCATGAACTTTTGAGCTAGGGTTTCCCGATTAAAACCCCTGTTTTAAATGATTCCTTCAATTTGTTTAAGTAGGTTCCTTACTTGTAAAATGAATATTGTTTAAGTAGATATTGTTATCTATATATAATTTATTTTCTTGAATCTACATCTTTATAAATATTTTATTTAAAAAGACCGTAACCAGTCTACAATAGCTCAGTTTATTCTTTATCTTTAAATAAAATCAAATAAGATAATATTATTTTTGCAAAATTGGGGCATGTGACAAGTTGTATGGTTAGAAACGTTTCATAAGGCATATTCATAATGAAAAATTCTTATGCATAAAGATATAATCATGCAACTATTTTAGCCAATACAACATTCATCCATGTTTCACGAGAACTTTCTAGATGCCTTCTATCTCTACCAAGACATCATTGAGATTGTGCACTAATCCAATATGTCAGAAAAGAGTTTCATTCTAGATAAGTAGCAATGGAGAGTTCTATAGCACCATGAGCTACTTACCCATCACATGCATATTAGTAGTATATTGTCATTAATGCAAACATTCTATCATGCATAATACATCAAATGAATATAAACAAATGTATAACAAAACAATATCATGAAATGACAACTGAATACTTATATTTATTTGTTCCATGGGAAGAATCCTTCTTTCAACTTCATTATCTTCTTCATTCATAACATCATCATTTCGTATCCAAATGCTTAAGATGGATAAGAGGTTCTATAAGAATTGAGTTCTTCATATTCCTCATTGCTTGAGGGATCTTCTTTTAATCATGAGCGCTTGATCTTCAGTTGCTCCCATATTCTCTTCTCTTATCATGGGTCGAGCTTCATCTTGTGTGTGCTCTTACCAGAGTCTGTTGAAAGTAATCACTTCCTTCTGGAACACATTCCTACAATGAATGAATCTCATGATCCTAGGAGGCCATTCTAGGTGGTTATCACAACTTCTGCATTCTCTACTTCTTCATCCACTGCTTCAAGTTGTTCTTTGATTTGAGAGACCCTTGTAAAGTATGACTATATGGTCTCTGCATTCTAGATCTTTACATTTTTCAACTGGTTTCTCAAAGTCATCTTCTGATTTATGTTCTTCCCTTCAAATAGCTTGGTCAAGGAATCAAACATCTCTTTAGGTTTCTTTATGGAAGACACTTGTGGTATAAAGTGATCCTTGATATAATCAGCAATGATATTCTTGGCCTTGACCAAGTTCTTCTTGTGTAAGTCTTTAACCTCATCTCCCTCTGGAACTGGAACCTGTCTACTTCTGTAGGTGTCCAATTCATTTTCTTCAAGAACCAGTGAAATCCTATACTTCCATGCTTGTAAGTTTTCAGCTTCACCAAGCTTGTCATCAATCTAGTGTGATAGGTCATTTTTAAATGAGAACCTCAAATGTAAATAGCAAAAGATTAGATCTTACCGATTTGAGGTGTCCGTCCTGGTTTTAGATCTAGTTGATCTAGGGTTTGTCAGAGAAACCCTAATTTTCAAAACTTGGAATATTTTAGATCTGATTGCACAGAAAGATGGTCCTCTTCAAGGAAATCTATCCAATGTACTCCTTTTTTGAAAACAGTGGAGGGAAGCTCCTGGAACAGGAATCCCTAATTTTCCAATTTCCTCTGCAGAAATGCCTGACATTGCTTATGCAGTACCTACGAAATTAATACTCCTATGTGTCTACAATTTTTTACAATGGTGGCCACATCTGTCCTCTTTCCAAAACCAAACGTTTGAGCAAAATGAGTTTCACCAATTGGGATTTATGATAGTTTTCCCAAGGTGATTTATTTCAGTACTGTTCAACATAGCGAACTTATATGAACTCCCATAAAGCACTGTTTCACCTTAGGGGTCTAAAAATTTTACCACATAAATTAATGTTCATTCCCTATATAGAACATCTTGCAAAAATTCATTTGGACCTTTGTATCCTGAGATATAGCAATTCTCCCTATGTGTCTTGTTTAGGGATGAATCCTAGAAGAGGCTGGAACCCTGATTTGGAGGAATCATATCTCCGAGACTATAGTGAATCTAAGGCTGAAAATTTTACATAGGGTACATCAGGAGTTTATCTACAACCTATAAAAATTTTGGCTCCTAATAATTTTTCAATCCCGAGATATAGTGAATGTACCAAACTACTAGTTTTAGTATTTTAGGGTTTTTCAACCTTGGGGTCAAACTAGGGTTTGACATTCTCAGAGTTTTACTCAACCAAAAACTTTGAACTTGGTCTATAAACTTTGAATTTGATGAGGAGATAAATCCTATGATGGGCTCACTCAAAAATGCCTCTTATGTAAAAATCCCCAATTTCCCGCAGCAAAAACTAAAAATTCCCGTAATCAAATTTTGCTTCGACAGAAAGATGTGCCCTTCAAATGAGAGTTATCCTAGCCTCCTTTTGTTGATGGATTGTGAAGCGAGACCCAAAAAGTAAGAATCCCTAGATTCTACCGCTGCAGAATGTCTTCTTCTTGGCTTATCTCTAATACCATGTTAGATTTTTATCATTTAAGCAATATGATCTTAGGATCTTATCTGAGGGAATAACATGCATAGCAATCAATCACAAGAGACAATGGACACAAATATTTTTCCTTAGGGAAACCATAAAGGAAAAAACCCTGCAAATTCCTCAGAGATAGAATGAGAACCAATAGCAAAATTAAAACCCAGAAACATAAAGATGATCTCCGACAACTGATCTCTCTCACTTGTGCCAGCGCTTCCTCTCTCACTCATGCGCCCCAGTTGAGTGAGTGTGTGTGACAAACAGAGAGGCTCACTCTCTATTTATACTATTTTTTGACTTGACAATTACTTACAAGGGCCGACTTCTCTATGAGAGTCTAATAACCCTATTGCCCCACAATTGTGGGGACTTTACCCCCGACTTACAAAGGAGGGTTACTCTCTATGACTTTACATTACTTGATTACATTAATGAATCTCCTGATAGTAACATCGAGGACCAATGAAATACGATATATGAAATATACAAGTGAATACATTCTGAAGTTACAAATACATCAAAATTATGAAGTATGTGCGACATTTCTAGATATCTTTGAGAAATATTGAGCAAGTCTAGGAGTTGTTTTTAATTTATAACCTCAAAATTAAAGAAATAGGCCTTATCCTATTCTCCTCATAAAATTGGGTTTTTTATCCATCAAGAGAATGGATATAACTAGGTACCTGATTTACAAGAACAAGATAAATAACACCAAGAAATGAGGGAATTCCTAAAATTGATATAAAATCAAGTCAAAACCAACTACACCTCGAGAGGGGTTGGTTTAAATATACCATGACTTGGTTAAACCATTGGGGCATTGATGAAAATGACACATTGCATAGTATAAAGAGAAATTGTGGTGCAAGGAAAATTTAGAGTATTAAAGAAAATTAAGATATTATAAGGAGTTCATTAACCCTAATTTGGAAGATCAGAATTATCTCTTGGTAGTAACTATTTCAAAGAAAAAATTAATAAAGACAAGATTATGATGAACTCTCATGAGCTCCATAGAGAAAAAGGGAAATGTTCTACTCATTAAACACCATGAGAAGAAATGGTTTTTCGTTTTATGAGTCTATGAGTGTTGAGGATGAAAGTCACTTTATCCTACAATGCCCTAATTGCACCTGCATTATATATGAGTTTCATAGTATTTGTTACAATACAAACCTTTCTAACCTCTTAAAATGCAGAAACTATGGTTAGTTCAGAAAGCTTCTCACCAAGATTTTTTACCATTGGAATAATATAAAAAAACAAATAATACCCTTCTTAAGGTCTGAAAGATCAAATTTGGTTTCAGTGGATGTTAATTAGCATCATCATCATCATCAGCAATAGTTGTTACAAAACTTACCTTCTTATCCTTCTGCAACTTCTTCTATACCATTATTTAGCATCCACTTGGGACCATTAGGAATCTTTACTAGGATTGATTTCTTTAGAAAGTTTTATTTTCTCGTAACTTATTTTATTGAATAATAATAATCTATTGAGTTATTGAGAAACTTTATTATTTTCTCCAACAGAAAAACACACTTTCTAGAACCATTGGTGAATTTTGAAGAGATAAGCTGCATGTGTTGGATCCTACATGTTATGAGATAAAATTTCTAAGATCCAGTTGTCCACATTCATCCGCTTTATCTTCACCATCCACTTATATAATGAAGGTACTCCGATGGGGAAAGGGGATAAAGAAAGAGATAGTATCCAAATGTTTCCCATTTGTAGAGAGAACCTATTCCTTTGTTGCAAGATCATTATTGAGAGAGATCCCAACCTTTGGTTATTGAGGTGAAGAGAAGTTTGGATCAAGGAGCGAAGGAGATCCCTTGTCATGAATGAAGGTATATATTTGTGATGTGTTGATTGTCATTTTAATATATAGACATTGATGGTTTTTCCCCATATTCATTGTGCTATTTTCATTGTATACACTTGTGATATGGAATCTTGTTATTTATTGAACTTATTAGATTATATCTATATTCTTTAGGCATTACATATTGTTGAAAATGTTTGAGGAATGTGTCTCTTGTCTCTTTGTGTGAAAGTAGTAGGTGTTTAGAAGCTAGAGAAAATCATCTACATGAACTAAACCATCCAGGATCATAGAAAGGATAATTGTAAAAAAGAAGGTACGCTGAATAATTTCTTTTCTATTGTATGTATAGGGTAACGATTTAGATATAAGGTGAAATTGTTAATCTCTACCCCTATTGTATGTCTTGGGTATTGGGAACACCCAAGGAATTTCTTACCTATATGTATGTAAGATTTCTACATAAAAAAAGTGGCAACCATACTAGGGATGATTCTCTGTTCTATGATTTTCTTGGTTTTCTTGGTCTTTGATTCAGAATGGGTCATGATATGTCTCTATAAATTCTCTCTAGACATCTGAGCAGTGGTATCTACCATATCTATCAAATCTGATTTACATCTAAATCTAATTTTAGATCTGGGCTTTCCTTACCCTCATTTTTATGGGATTTTGAGGGTTTTTCTGTAATGCCTATAGTGTTCATGTTATTAACTAGAAATATGATGTGTAATATGTCAAATTAAACCCTTGAAAATTTCCTATCAAATAGAGCTTATCCAGTTGAAATCTGATCAACCAGTAAAAAGGAAGCCTCTCTGTAGTATTTTTGTTCGTGCAGAAAATATCTAAAAAACTACAGAGTTTAAACGAAGATATCGTTGCTTCACAGAATTGGTTTTGACTGGATTTTTTTTCAAGTCATGTATGTTTTTTTGAGGAATTCAAATCTATAATTTTTTTCTAGAAATTCTAATTATAAAGGTAGGAAAATTGATCTGAGTTTTGTTGTATTTTTGGCATTTGTTTAAAAAAAGGGAAAAAAATAGTGTAAGCAACAAGTATTTTTGAATTGTTCAAATTTCTTGGTTGTGATTCAATTCAATTGATTGTTTTGATTTTTTTTTCATCATGAAAAAAGAAAAACATAAAAAAAGAACTAAAAAAAAACATTTTTGTGTGAGCATTGCATTTTGTTGTGTGTGAAAGAAATCTCTTCCTTTTCTCTCAATAACATTCATCGAACGAAAAGCAAAAATATTCATTGTTTTGCATTTTTTTATTGAGTCAATAATTCCTCCAAAGTTGCACTTTGTGTCCCCTTGAGTAACAATAGCCCATAAAAGTAGCATGCTTTATTAAAAAGAACCAAACAATTTTATTTTGATAGAAAACACACATTAGTGTAGTCATGGGCATTGGGATTAGGTTGTGGAGAGTAAATTCTTCTGGGCCACAAAATTTAAACTAGAATTCTGGTAGAGAGAGAAAATATATTCATAGAAAGTTACCCTTGACAGGAAATCTCTTCTCGCACAAGAGTCAAGCACGAGGTCAAGATAAGTATGCTTAAGAGATTATCCCCCCTCGGTGTTATTTTTGGGTTCTTATGTGTATTGGGGACTGGTAATTTGGGAAGTTCTCGGAATGACACCACATATCTAGGATTCATGTCCTCGACATACTTTGCATGTTCCCTACCTACATATCTAAACTTCAAGCGCAACTATTCAGCTGATTCATCATTTTGTAAAGTGTTAACCTTAGTTTCCCTTCTTTAGGGTTCATACCTAGGTGACTGTAAGGGAAAAGTCCTTGTGGTACCTAAGGTATACATATAACACTCCTTTGAAGGACATTGGGCAAGTACCTTTCTTCATTGAGGGTACTTGGTCTCATTTCCTGATGCTGTGAGGGGTTATGGGTAGCTACTTCTTCATCCTCTATCCCTACTTACCTGACAAACAAATTTACTACTCCCCTGACTAGCACACTTCGTAAAACACCCTTTCCTCCCGCAATCAATAACCCAATCATGAGTCTGTCATCAAGGCCATACAACATTACCACCTAAGTTCCATTTTTAGTTGCATCATCCTCCCTACTAATGACCATTATTTGAAATTACACCAGGCTACACCAAGTCTTCCCCCTCAAGTGGCATTCCAAATCCAAGTCAAGTCATGGGGGGTCACCCTCTATCACATTGTTGATGATGGAGACTTCACATGTGTTATGTATGTGTCTTGTTGGAAAGATTTGGTTTCTCCCACTTTGGCCCCTTCCCCTACCATGTTGAAATCCTTTGATGGCCACTCATTCCAAGAAAAATGAATCATATTGAGTTTTCCAGATGAACTACGAAGAAAGATTGAGAACATATATTTGGAGGTTGTTGATTCACCATTAGATTACAATCTATTACTAAGATGTATTTGGTCCTATTCCATGCACTCGATGATTTTTTCTTTTTTTCAAGTGATTCATTTTCTCGATGAAGTAAAAGTATTCAGTATTGACCAGTTAGATTCCTACACCACTAATCCAAGGGTCTCTAATTGTCAAAATATACCCCTTGTAAGTGCTTCCAATTTGACCATGAAAAATGTAGGGCCTCAGATGTTCAAATATTCCATGTTGTTAGACACATTCTCCCTATCCCCACCACTTTTCTACATGTCCTCATCCTCAATCTCTACAAGCTCATTGATTCCTATGGGATCATCCTCTATGTAGCATTCAAATTCTTCTATTCCTCATTTTTCATCCACCTATTATGAGCTTAGACATTTTGATTTTGTAAGATGTCATGGGGCACTTGTTCCCATTACGACACATGATGTTATTACAATAGGGGGCTTGGGAAACATATCCAAGACCAAGAAGAGGTGTAGGAGTAGGAGGAAGAAACCAAAACAAGGGAGAGAACCTTTAGCCTCTACTAATCTTGGTGGGCGAACACCATTAGCCCTTGGTAATATTAGTGAGGGAAAACCACTAGCCTTTGCTAATCCTAGCGGGGGGGGTATTTTAACCTTTAGTAATCATGTTGGGGGAATCTCACAAACCTATTGACACCATGTTGGGAAGAAACACCTACCCATTTAAAATCATGCTAGAAGTGATGTTCTTTATGGGAAGCCTAGGTAAGTGGGCCATCGGTTTTCTCACAAAGATTGTTACACATGGTGCTCTGTACATTATGTACCATATATAGGTGTGGTGTGCATTTTCCTTTTCGTGTGTTTGGAATATCTCGATCAATCCCAAAGTACATAAATGTCAAAATTCAAAAACATTGTAAAATATTAAAAACCCCAAAAACATTAAAAACATCTAAAAATTGTAAAAACGCCCCATAGATGGATTTGTTTTTACTTTTATATTTTTGCGATTCTTGACATGTGTTGTGGACCTTATTTTACATGAAAATTTGGGCTTTGATATCGAGACATGGGTTTTTGGAAACATCCACCTTCCTTGAGGTATGGTTTCTACCTAACATATAGGGTTAGGGTCCTTGCACTCATACAATGCATTCCGTGACCTTTTCCCATATTATTTCCATTCCTTAGGGTCCCAGCTGTCAAGTTGCTATATTATCCCTCCTTATCATTGCACATCATAACTTTTGCGGTAGAGATTCCCTCCTATGTTTGTCCTAGAGTAGCACATCCTCGCCATTTGGCACCCATGCCATATTTTTCTGTAGGTGCAGGAACATTGCTTAGTCTAATTCATGACTTAATTGATTCTCATGGTCTCCCTTTTTTTCATTTCTAGCCCTTCCTAGTGCGAGGGTTCCCATGAGCTTACTCATATCCTATTTTGTGCTCATTAAAATATGACAAAGACACATCATGAGTATCATTTCATCCTTTTTCATGCTCGTTAAAACTATATGAAAAAGGCACTCCATGAAGCATGTTTCTCTCTTTTATTTAATATTTTTAAAATGAAAAGATGGATATGAGTTGACTTGTCTAGACTCGTCAAACTTACATGGATAAGAATCCCTAATAGAGTTTTCTTTAAGTTTTTTAGACTCTATAAAATTGAAAACATCGACGAGCATTGTCTGTTCTGGGCTCAACAAAAATCAACATGACGGTATTCCTTCGAGCATTATTCTCTCTTTTCTTTGAGATCATTAAAAAATGAAGATGAACCCGATTTTACTTCTTTGAACTCGTTAAAACCCCATGAAGAAGATTTTATTGAGCACACTCCACTAGTACAAAATTAGGAATTAGCTACTACATGACTAAAAATTCTAGTCACCATAGGTTTTTAAATTGATTTATTACTAAATATGAGCAATTTTGATTGACCCAACAATAAACGACTAAAATTAACGACTAATTTAGTCACCAGTTAACAAATATGACTAGATAATAAGTGACAGAGTTAAAAATGACTAACATAAACGACTAATTTAGTCACGGCATAAAAAATGACTAGATAGAAGAATATGAATCAGTCATTTATGTTAGTCATTTTTAATTGTGTCATGGAAAATTGTAATTGTGACAATGAAGTGTTACAATTTAGTAAATTTTGTAAATTGTCTACCTTCTATTAGTAATATTGGTGCCATGCACCTCGATATTCAGAGATCCAACAAAGCAATCGCATGAATTTTCTATTGACCATCTTTATCCATGTTGCACCATTCAAGCAAACCGTTAAGCACACGCCAAAGGAAGGTTTCTAGAATTAGGAATTAGGTACTAGAACCAGTACCATATCGATACCTAGAAGCATCATAGCTAGTTGTTGATCCTCCAATGTAAGAGTCCCAAGTCCCATAGTGAGGTACTTTTCTAACTTCAATATAACTATAATGATATGTGACTGTCAAACTAGTTGCACCAGTAGATGTAGCTTCACCGGGCTCAGTTCCTTTAAACATCGTAGCAATTGATCCAATAATAATTGAATCAGTGGAAGCACAAAGAACAATATTTGAACCAATCAAAGACTCAATTATAATTAAACTTGGGTGCTGACCCAGAACTAGTCTTAGATCCATATGCAATAAAGGTAGAGGCCCGACCCCATCTCAGAGTTTCATGTAAATATTTTAATTCCTCGACCTCTTAGAGGCCTTACCTCGCAAAAATATGATACGTATAATGCACTGATGACCTCTCATTATCGCTATCAAGTTAAACCTCCTTTATGCATTAATGGCCAGGAAAATTTTGCACCAGACGTCACCACCCACCTAATTCACGATGTGCACAAATCTTCTCGGCCAACATCCTCGATCCAAGTTTATTATATATACTACTATAACAAAAAATACCATTAAAACAAATTTATATTTATATAAAACACAAATTAATGAAATTTTATATTAATCCTAATTTATAAAACCAAAGCCATTGATTCTAGTATATGTTTGGCTAAAGGAGGAGAAAAATGAAACCCTTAATCATTGTTGAGTGATGTCAAAGATGCATCAATAACATGGATTTCTTGCTCTCAACTCAAAAGATAATCCTATCAAGATTCGAAAGTGTTTATAGGACATGTAATGTTGAGTTTGACACACTAAATAAATTTTTAATGCAAATGTAAATGTTCTTCTTCTGTTGAGACTAATAGAGGCATAATGTCAATAAAATTAAATCCATGCATTATAATAGAGGGGGGAATTCTATGAGAGGAAATGCCCTTATGCTTCCTGAAGAAAAAAAGGTTGTATTGTTGGAATGAAATTGTCCTTGTTATTTTCCTATTCATTTTCCTTTTTATGTTGACTACAAGTTTCATATTTTTCATTAAATGATGTGTTATGGTGCATCATGAACTGTCCATGTAATTTTCGTAGGTGCATTGAATACATATATTAGTATAAGACTCCAATGTTTATGTTAGTTTCGTAGGATGTTACACGTTGTTAATTGTTTATGCTAGTTGCTTAGTATATATGTGCATAAAATACATAGATTGTCACTATGGTCACATTATGAGATTTAGCGGTTAAGGGATTTTAGGGGTCACAAGGTTAACTAGGGTTAGGGGGTTACATTTAGGTGGATTAGAGGCTTAGGGGTATAGGGGGTTGGGGTTGAAGAGATTCTAGGTTAGGTGATTTAAGGGTTATGGCGTTAGGGGATTTGGGATTAGGGGGGTTGGATATGATTCCTTTTATGATATTTATTTATGGATGTATGCCCTTTTTCTCCCCATTTGTCTTTCTCATTTTTGATACTATGTCTGGAGGGAACAAGGAAAATGAACAAGCATTGTATATAGAGACCCTTAACAAGGAAAATGAACAAGCATTGTAGAGACCCTTAACATTATTAATTTATTTTTCACACTTTGGGATTGATTTTTTATTATTATGTGATGTACATATTATGCTTTATAGATAATATATGTCCAACATTTTACGTTTAAAGGAAGTGTGACCCATTTTTTGTTGAACTAGTGGAGTTATTTTTATTAGATACGACACATAGTTTTAGTTAGGTTGATATTAGCTTATATACAAGGGATATATATAGCCATAAAACATGGAATAATATCATCCATATAATGTGTATTTTTCTTATTTTGTAGCCTCAAATAGAGCTCATTTGTGGAAAGATGGGTGATATATTGAAGATGGTTTGTTGGGTGTAGATGGACATGAAGCTAAAAAATGAAACACATTTATTGAAAATTTGAAATTGAGTTTCATTTACTTAAAGGAGGAGGAAGATACCTTGGTTTAGTCATGGAAACATACTAGAGATTATATTACAAGCCTTCAATACAAGGCCACATTCTTGAATGAGGACTAAGAAGTAAAGTAAGTGGTGTATTCCTTTGTGAAAAAACACTACTCCTCTAAAAACCAAATTGTTGCAGTGGATGGAACTATATAACAAGGTGTTTATTTGGGGTATATTCAAGAATATATCTTGGCATGGAGCACATTTATAAGGTTTATGTAAATTATTGGAGGCATATCTTTGAAATTTTAAATATTTGTTTTTGTTACCTAGTCATTTTTTCCTTACAAAACCAAATACCTTGAAAAATGAAAGTAATCACAAGTTGAAATTAACATTATTTAATATTTCTATATATTATTTATATTATTAAAAATAATTAAAATCATATAATATTCCTTAAAATCATTTTACCCCTCAACACTAATATGTCTATACTATAATATGAATCACCCAGAATAGAACCCTTGCACCATAATATGAATCACAACCCTATCCTATGATACACTTAGGCTAAGAAGACCGGATTTAGAAGTAATCTGTTTGGATCTAAGAAGATGCTTGAAGACGCATAGAGTAAATGGAATTGGAATTCAGGAAATTCTAAACATGGTGATGAGATTGGTGTCGGTGAAATTAAAACTGTCAAATATTTGTATTGAGCTTCACGTTGAGTCTCCACTGCCTGGTGATGAGATTGGTGTAGGTGGGCATAAATTGAAACTGTCAAATATTTGTATTGAGCTTCACGTTGAGTCTCCACTGCCTCCAGAATTGCAGCAATGTTTAGAGCTTTATGTTTTTTTCCTTCTATCTTTTTTTTTATTACCTATTGTGTTTTTGTGTATTCGTGTTTTCTTTTTGTTGTGGATGTGGTGAAGATGAAATGGCTCAAATATCCTTGCAAGCATGAAGCACAAACTGTCCAGGGAACTTGGGAAATTGAATGCGAGAAATAAAACCAACCAACCAATGCAACAATGCCAGTGAGTCTACCATCAATGCTTCCCCAACACTTCCACTGGAAATCTCCCAAGGAGTCCAAAAATTGAATCCAATCTCATATTTTTCATATACTGAAACTATGCAAGGAAACATTACAGGAGGGTATCCCAAGAGTCATAGAAAATGCAAGGAGCCCACAAATATGTATGTTTTTTCCTATAACTGCTGAGTTCACGAAATTCAGTAGGGCCTTAGTGAGGGAGGGAACTAGAAATTGTGAATTTTCTGTTGAAGGATATAAAATATTGGGTCCATATTTTTTCCAATGCAATGCACTGGAATTGGTACCTAAGATTCTAGGGAAGCTCCTTTGCAGATACAACGTCATTATACAAATTGCAGAGCTGTGTGTAGTTTATTTATGTAAATATTATGGGATAGATTTATATTTTATGTTATGTTTTGTAAGTCTTGGAAGAGGAATTGAACCTAGGGCTTGCCCCTGGTTGCTGGGTTGCTTTACCACTGAGCTCTATGTCTTTTCCATTAAGGGCACATTAAACATATAACTTTCAACCACAAAACCAAATACCATTGTTACGAGGGATATTTATTATTTAACTATTTATATAAAAAATACTGAAAAAACTTGGATCGTTGATAAAATGGTCAGCTACAATGAAGGCATCATTATGGTTTTTAGATTTGATAAACCCCCGAGCGAGACCTAAATTTCTTATTCTATTGTTTGGGACGAAGGCAGTAAGGAGTGGAGGAGTCAGCGCAATGTGCAACAATGGTGAGTATGATCTCGACCTAAATTTTGTATGCACGTTTTATGATCTATAGGTGCCAACATAAATCTATCGACCTAAATTTGGTATGGACGTTTTATGATCTATAGGTGCCAACATAAATCTATGTATTATCATTTCTAGGTACCAATTTTGATCTTTGCATATATCATATCCCAGCTCAATCTGTGTATACATCTCAGTTCATATTTGTCTGTATGCATTTGTTAATTTTTGGTTGGGAAAAAGGGGATCATCATTGTTATTCTGACCATCTAAGTAGTCCAGAAGTTGTGAATAGTTGAAAGTATAGAACCTACAGGCCTTGGATATACCCTTCTTTCTTATTTCTCCCCAAAAAATACGTCAGTAGATTTCTAGGGTTTTATAAACATAGCTAAATCTGTAATTCCAAAGCCTCAATGATTGAATAAAGAAGCAAGTTCTTTACTAGTAAAGACAAACAATGCATATCAAAACTTTTGTGTTTAGAGGAGGGAACAAAAGTTTTGATCAATACAGGCTACTTTTGTATGGAAAAAATTGTTTATAGAACATGTTAACTAAGTATGCACACGAGTATATATGCACAAAAAAAACAAAGACTTTATTGATCTAACTAGATGTTCAAATGAGTAGGACAAATCACGTACATCAATACAAGAATGGGTAGGGTTAAGGGTAGTAGGGTATGCCATCAACAGTTTCATTGCACATCATAATGCTATTGTATTTGAAATGTTCATTTGTTTTGCTTATCACTTTTGATACGTATGCAGTGCTGAATTTGTGATGATTGATTATGTTTCAGGGTAAGGGAACATGCAGTTTTGGTAAGAGGAGAAATAAGACCCACACTCTTTGTATCCAGTGTGGTCGCCGAAGCTTTCATATACACAAGAGTAGATGTTCTGCATGTGCCTACACATCAAAGCGTATCCATAAATGTAAGAAAGTTGTTCTGAGTCCTTATCCTTTCTTTTGGTATCATGTTATAAGTAATGCAATTGTGAATGAAATTTTCTTGTTGGCGTAAGAGAGTCTACCGGTTTGTTATCCTAAGGTGTAGTAGTGGTTCTTATGAAGCTTCCATCATGGTATGTAGTCTTATGTAGTGTAGTGTGTGCCATGTTTAAATAATTCCCCCACGTAGAGAAAGATTCATTTGGCTTAGGTGTCAGGTTTGATTTGTAGCTAATTCTGCCAATTTTTTTTAGGACTTACACCCATGCTTCTTACCTTCAAAATTCATGCCATGTGAGGGAGAGGTAGACCAGATAGTTAAATCCCTTGTGTTTGGATAAATACTCTATTGACCTCGCCAATGAACTATCTTCTTGCTAATGATCCCATGGGGTTTGAACAGTAGGAAGTCCTTGAGTATGGGTTTACGTGTGGTTCCTCAAAAATTTGTGTAAATTTAAATGCTTTGGAATGAAAACATTCTCATCCTCTGTCATATCCATGAAAGAAAGAAATTATGAGAACTATTTGTTTATGAACAATTACCTTTTGTGTACCCTAAAATATAGTTGGGTCTCAGAGAGAATAAAGTGATGCTTGATTTAAAATGTTCCTACATAAACAAGTACTTATGTAATCAAGAGCTCTTTGTGTAAAGCTCCATACTAAGCATAATGTATATGATCACACTTCTTATTATGGATATGCTTGTTCATCACACTGTAATCATAGCTATAAGTAATAATAGTAATATAAAACATACTTATTTGGAATCATGCCAGTATTGTTCACTTGTTGAACTTATAGCTCTTTCCATAATGAGTACATAGTAAGCAATGTGAGACACTCTAGTCAATTCACCCTTGTAGATCACTCATGTTATGTGTGTTATTATCATAACACTATTGATTAGGGAACTAAGCTAGTATAAAAACTATTGAAAACATAATCATTGTACCATATGAACTAGGTGTAATTTTATACCAAATGCACTATCAATCCCATTTGATTACTGTATGAGCTCGTTATGTGTTATGCGTAGTTAATCTTACCATATAGGTTTGATTCCTATAAATCCCAACATGTTTTATTATGGAGCTTCTTACATATCATATCATGTTATAAGCTTAATAAAGATCCCAGTAATTATGATGACTAGGATCTCATATGCAAAGATAGAGTAACCTATTAGTATTTATTACTAATATGAGCTAGTATATACTAGTATGTTTTGTTACCATTAGTATAACCCTTATTCCACTTGTAACAAACACATATGAGTATTGTAAGTAATGATAACTAGTTAGTACCATTGATTTTATTTACCCATAATGAAATGGGTTCAATTCCCATATTAAAAAATGTGTTATAAGATATTCCATTGATTAGGTGATTACTTATATAAGCATGAACATGTGTAACCAGTATGGGTTACTCAAATATTATAACCTATACATGTAATCTATCGTGTTCATTTATTATGTGAATACCATATCTCATTAGCTTGTAACACTAACCTGTAATGTCCACTGTTTCCATGAAAGTTGTGATACTAAAGCTCCTTTTTTAAGCTCTTGTTTGAATCCATGGTAATAACACATATTCAATTAGACTGAGATAACTTAGTATCAATGTCATAGGTAAACTTAGTGTATTAGCTCTATTCATTATATCGAGTATTGATAGGGGGATATACTAACCATACTCTATACTAGTAACCAATCTCATGAACAAGAACAAGCACGTTGTAAGTCATAAGAGTAAGTAGTGTGTTAATTAGGGAAATGAGGTACCATAACCTTCCTGTAAACTAGATACCATATTACCGATATTGTACACATGGGATTCAAGCTACTGGTATAAACTAATATGATAACAAGCTTCTTTCATAGTAATCACCCTAGCAGTGCTGATTAAAGTGAAATGATTCATGTAATATCCCTATTATTTTATATAACTAAGATTAGGTCTTAGAGCTGTAACTATGGTATTCATTGTACTGGAACAAAGCATGATGTAAATATAAGCAGTAAGGTATAAGTGCTTAATACAGGTATACTAGTAATGATGGAACTCATATGAAGATCATAGTACTAATTACGTAACCTAAGATGAAGCTGATAGTACTAATAATGGAACCTAATACAAAGCTGATGTGCTTTTTCCATTACTCTATAACCTTTATGATATATTGCTAAAACAGGGAATGACACTACCATGATGAGATATGGTATATCCCTAATAAGTGATAAGTGCATAGTAAGCTTGAATCCATGCCTATGATTTATCCTTTGAGTTACCAGCTTACACGATTAACCTTAATTCACTATGTGAATACAACTAATCTATGATCTGGAACTAGTCAAATTGGGATGTAATGGTGAAGACAATGTTTGAGTCATTTTCCATCCAAAAATGTTGGTGTGCATGCCTCATAATTGGCAAGAATACACTTGTTTCTGCATTGTTATAGATTTGCGAGTATAAAAGGTAAACTTGGGGAGGTCCACAACTTTTTAAATAAAACCCGTTTTTCTCTTTGAATCAAGATCCTACATTATCCTCATCTGACCCATCTGACCTATCTATAGGAAAACTAACTAGACTTCCTCGGGTCAAATGGGTCATATTATAGTAGGTTTGTTGCATTCATATCTAAAGCATGGTAACATCAAATGCTTCTAAAAGCACAACATTCAGGGCTGCTTCAGAGCGATTCAAACCTGTCCAGCATTGGCATGTTTAATGAGCAGTTTCTACCTTTAAAAAAATGATCAAGGTAGGCATTTAGTCACTTAAAGATCTGAACAATAGCCATTGTTAGCAACTGATATGTTGTCTTAAGATATGCACCTTCTATAAGAGGAGATAATGTTCTTAATGTCCAACTAATGACCACAAAAATAGGTCAATTGGACTAAAAGGATACAATCAGTATAAGTACAATGTGGGAGTGCAAATGTAGCTCCTATAAAAACCAGAACTATATCCATGACAAAATAAAGTAAAAAAAAAATACAAGTAGTAAGGTAGCCTCCAAAACATGCTAATAACCATATCCAAGGAACGGTGAAGAGTGAACATGAAGCAGATGAATTCAAGAACATCCGAGTGTGATAGTCGACTGCTATGGGGGGAAACTAGGCACTAGGTCGCTATCAATCCTTTTGAACTCTCTAGGTGTCCAACTGTATGATTCTTGTTGAATAAATATGCCAATTTGTTTCAAATTTTAGAATAAATTCTTCATCAAGGTTGCCCAATAAGTCAAAAATAATAATTCATCTCTTCAAAATTTGTTATTAGTTTATATTTATAGATATCTATGTTTTTTTTAAACATTGTTGATGTTTCTAGGTTGTTTTGTTTGGGGTTTATGAGTTGATGGGTATCAAATACATGAAGGATTTTACCAAAGACAATTAAAAGTAACTTGACTGTACCTATCCATACTTCACAAGAAAGAAATTGTTGAACTTTGTACTACTGCTGAATTTCCATAAAGAAGAGGACAATATGGAAAAATCTTGCTACTATGGTAAGCATAAATTAAACTAGGATAATCCTATATTCCTTGTTGATAATCCCACACACATCTATCTTCCTATGACGGTATAATCTTCTCGAAGAAAGCCATATTTAAAATACTGTGAACAAGAGAAACATGGATAATGGTGGATGTAGATGTTTGAGATATCATTCAACACTAAATATGAATATTGGGCCCCCTGCGTATAAAGTGACACAAATATAGAAGGGTTAATAAAGGTTTGAAATGTGCATCACACTCTTTTGATCTATCTTGTTTGTTCATGTTTTGTTCCAAACATTGCAAAGAAGAGGAAGGAGTACTGATCAACTACTCTCATTAGAACCCCTAATAAAACCCATTCTTATGGTTAGAAACCCCTAAGAAACCCCATTCTTATGTTTATAACACCAATGAACTCTCCATCATTGGTGTGGCTAGCTAGTGATGCCACACTTTATCATAGTTGCGTTGGCATATGACTAACATAGATCTATCTTAACCTTGTATGTATTAAGTGCCTAGTGGGATCAAATCTCTTAAGATGACAATGTTCTTGATGATGCAAAATTTTTTGGAAATGTTTGCACCTCATGGGATTTGGTCCCTCTCGGTGCTTGATAGATCCATGGTTAAGATGAATCTACAAAGGTTATAATTACAACATATTTTTTTTTAAAGAAAAATTAATTTGAAAATCCAGTGTGATGTTACAATCACTTGTGACAACCTTCCCCCATGTTGGGTTGGAGAATATGCTTCTTGGCGCAATAATTATTATTAGTGGCTTTGAGCACTTCCTTTCAGGTTGGTTAGAAAAATGTGATGGTTACCAGAGTACTTCCCTCACACCTTGGTAGAATTTGACATTACCTATGCAAAACTCTCAAATATCCCCCAAAATTCTATAGCATGCATAAACCATGATTGCATGAATGTAGAAGCCCACATATATATATATAACATCCATGTAATACTCACAGGTATTGGAGGGAAGGAAATGTTATAAGGAATGTCTGTAAGGTTAGTTATATGTAGGGCCATACGATCACTATGACCATCATGATCCATTTACTACCAACAATAGAGTAGACCCCTCCTTTCACCTATAGAACATGAAAAAATGTGTATGCATAGCATCCATGCAATACTCCTAGGGAATGCAGGGAAAGGGGTGTTGTAAGGAGTGTCCATACATTTAGTTTGTAGGGCCCTACAATCAATACAATCAACATGATCCATTTACTCCTAAAAATAGAATAGAGCTCTCCTTTCACCAAATTCCATTTCCCAAATGAATTACTTAATTATTAACCTAGAGAAAGTAGCCCAAGGCTTATGAAATGCATGTTTCAAATGATAATTCTTTCATTCCAACTGAGGTATCGTTTCAAAATCAGTCAATACCAAGATGCATTTGAAACAAGAAAGAAGTATATTTATTTGCTCTGCTAATGAGCTGAAGATGTGTGCAAACAAGTGTAGGTCTCTTTCATCTCGTAGTTTGCTTCCATGAACAATTATATTAGCAACATATGGGCATGCCTTCTTCCTGACAGAGCTCCTACTAACTAGTGAACACAGCCAGATTCAATCTTTCAACAAATTAAGCATAATAAGAGGTAATCACAACAGCAAAAAACACATGTTGCAAACTTTTTTTAAAAGATAGGATTTATGATTTCTTATATTCTGTTAGTTTTCCTACATTTGGTTTTGAACTAAAGTAGTTCGACTGTAGTCTGCAATGTTATGGAGGATTATCTTTGGCCAATGTAAAAGTGTGTATAGATAATTCCAATTTACTGGAATGCAATCAGTTCAGGGCGATGAAGAATGTTCAATTTGATAATGCTTTAGTTAATAATCCTGAAATGCAGTACTATAGAAAGATAACACATCTGTCAATTATAGAGGCAGAGTAAACTAATTTTTTTTGGCATTTATAGTTTCTTACAAGTTACAATTTTGAGAGGATTGTGGTAAGAAGATCTATTTTGATGTTGCACTGACTTATTGTATATTTTGATGGAAATAATGGCTTAGAACAGATTTATAGTTGGCTTGTGATGTAGGCTTCTTCACACTTTCTGTACATCACTTTGTACTAGTTTGGTTCATTAATAGGATTTTTTTCACCTCTGTAGGGATCTATCCTTTAATGGTTTGACTCAAAATTTGCCCCAGAGTTTCAACTCATTTTAAAGTCTGAGTGTTCTGTGAGTTAATTTGATTTCCTAAACTTGCAAATAAGGATCTGGATGTTATTTTATAAAAAAAAAAAATTGCTTCAGGGATATGATTTTTCATTAGAGGAAATTTAAATTTAAAATGGGCCTTTGGAAAAAATAATACAAATTCCATGTCATCATGTATTAGCCAAACAAAAATATTTAAAATTGAAAAAGGGAGCACCTCTTAAACAATTTTTTAATATAAATTTGGGGATAGGTATCATAAAAAAACTACTTTTTTTGTTCGTATTTTCGACATATCTCCCTGTGTTTTTACTCAAATTTCGATCGGGAGAGCTTGTTGGATGTGGAATTAAATTTTGGATCCAACGAGTACCCACTTGTCATACTTTTGATGGGCCCCACTACCCCAAAAACAAGAAATACCATCATCACATATTTTTAGGTATTTCTTGCTTTTGGGGTAGCGGGGCCCATCCAAAGTATGCCGAGTGGGTACTTATTGGATCCAACGATCTCTCCCGATCAAAATTTGAGTAAAAACATAGGGAGATATGTCAAAAATACAAACAAAAAAGTAGTTTTTTCTTTTCTTCCTCCAAAATTAATAAATATTATTTTATTATTTTAACTATTATTTTATTAATTTTCCTTAGGATACCCATTTTGAATTGAAATTTCCTCTAATGGGTACCCTTGTAGGTACTTGCAGAATAATCAAGTTACTGGGTCTATTAATTCCCTTTCCAATCTTCCACTCACGGATTTGTAAGTCAAACCATTGTTCTTTTATCAATTTCTTAGTTGTTTGTCTGGACAGAAGAAACTGTATAGCTATCTAAATTTCATTTGTTCTTCTCAGGAATATTGAAAACAACCATTTTAATGGTTGGATACCCAATGATTGGAAGTCCAATAAAAAATTTAAGTAAGCATTCAACTTACATATATTTTGTTTTGTCTTATTACATCTCCAGAGCTTCAAAGTATGAGTTAATAAAATGCTTTATTCATTTGGTTATGTTCTAAGCATGTATCTTTTTTTGGAAAAGATATGAACTTTTAGATAGAGGTTAATTCTTTGGGTATATGGATTACTTATGGAAAGGACATCCATCTACTATACTAACAGAAGCTTGAATTTCCTTTGCAGATATAGTGTTAATAGTTTTACTAATGGTCCTACTCCTCCTCCCCCACCATATACTCGACCTCCACCTTCTAATAGGAGAGTACCTAAGTCCAATGTGGGAACCTCGTCAAGTGGCTCAAACGGTGGAAACAACAATAAGAGATCTCTCAGTGGCGGCGTCCATATCCGGTATAGTATTTGCAATTATTTTGACTGTTTTTGTTGCTATTTTAGGAGTTATTTTATTTGCACATAGGTCTCCTAGAAGTGAGTAGGACAAAGAAAAACTAAGCAATGGTGTGTCTTTCATCCCCCACGCTCCCCTCACAGCTGAAGGTAAATTTTATTATCTGCTCTTAAATTTTGGGTCATTGCAGGTACATCTGTTTTCTCACTCTTTTAGGGAAAGTTAGTGGTAGTCATTTATTGTATAGTAGTTTATTGGAGAGTTATTTAGAAGGATTCATTATAAAAGAAGATGTAGGGTAATGTTTTTTTGTATCATCCCAGTCACCATTATGTTATTGTCACCATTTTTGTGATGGATCTCTGGGTTTGATCATGGTGGACAAGGTCATGGATGTATGCATGTCCTTTTGTAAATTGACATTAGCTGATTTTTTAGTGTGTTATTCCCTATACTTGGGTTCCCTCTTTAAACTGGTTCACTATTGTGGTTGTTTATATTACTTGTTATGGACTATTTATTGTTGTGGTTGGTTGTATAACACGTCTTTCAAAAAAGAGTAAGTAGAGCTATGTCAAGAGCAAGAGCTTAAATGATGTAGGTCAACAGTATTTAGAAAAGGTTCAAGCAGGCACAAGCATATTATACCAAGAAATGAAGGGGAATGATGTTGTAGCAAGAATACACAAGTCCAAACATCAATAAAAATGGAATCCAAAACTGAATACTTATGATAAAGGTATGTCTCTAAAAATTCTTTCTTTTGATTTGGTTTTCTCTTAGTGATTCTTTTTATGTGCTTTGCTATTTTTCTATAATACGATGCACTTGTTATATTTTCATTCAAACTTTTGTTCTCTTGTGTGTCCTGCATTTCCATTAAGAGCATAAATCGTTGTGCTTAATTCTTAAAAAAATTTCACAATGATGTCTTCCTCCTTTGTGTCATAGGGTGATATAGTGCAAGGAAAATGCAAGAATGAAAGTGAGCCATGAGTACATAAGATTCTTAAGAAGGCCAATTCCAAAGCAGCAGTTGATGGCTCTAATGGTGAATTGTCAACAATTCCTAGAGAATCAAGCAATTATGACAACGTGCATGGACCACCAATGCGTGGTGTGAGACCTATTGCATATAATGGAGTTACAGGAAGGGATATTGATGGAGCAATTGTTGCAAGTCCTATTAGAATATACCATGGGAAAGCTACAGGAAGATCTGTACTGAAAGAGGCCAAGGATCTGAAACACTCTGCAGACAGATTGAAGTTCTGCTTGACGTTAATTATCCTTATTGCTCCATCTATACATAGCCTAAAATTATTCTTGTGATTTGATGCAATCCAATGTTTAAAATGCTAACTGCCTTATAATTCTAACATAGCTACAATAAATTTTTCATACTATGGGAGCTAGAGACCTTGAAATCACTGGTCGTTACTTTCAAGCGGCTTTAAAATTTCTTCATGGTGCTTCATTATTGGAGCCCTGAAATTCTGAATATGCAAAGCATGGAGAAACAACTCAAGCTATGAAGGTGTATATAGATACTGCCAGGATTTGTGAGTAAGTCTCATAAGATCTTAGAGTTTAAGTTGAAAGTTTTATCCATTTTTTTTCATTAGTCAATCTGGATGTGAGCACACTATATTAGCTTTACTTTTGTAAATTTCTTAGGAAATTTGAAATATAGTCATGCTGATTCAAATATTGATAGGTTATATTCTCTATTACCTTTATAGGTTTTGTGCCTTAACATATGAGAGAAACAAAGAAATGGCAACTGCTGCCCTGGAATATAAATGTATGGGGGTAGCACACATGAGGATTGTGCTGTCTAAAACTTCATTTTTAGACATCAATGTTCGAGTTTGAGAGAAGAAGAAACATGCCTAAGAGATATGATAGAAATGTTGTTCAAAATACTCTGAAGGCCATCAAGAAGATTGAGGAAGTTCGTGTTAGAAGGGAGGCTAAACTATGGGAGAACATGTTTGTCTCACTCTATTCAACTTTCGTTGTAAAGGAGTCAAGGGATAGTAACTGAAAATTAACTAATTGGTTATCTTCTAATTGTTGTTTCTTATAGCACCTGTGTGTCCAAATACAGTAGAACCACCATACAACATTTGTCTGTTCTCAAATCTCACCTTCGTCGTGGTGATTTTTTTTCTTGTCTTTATTACTTTTCCTATGGTGCACTTCTGGAGTGCCCTTGTTTATGATAATTATTTGTATCAGTTTAGTTGTGGCTATATCTAAGGTGGGTTGGCCAGAGATAAACTTACAATCATGATTGAATGTTTCACATTGATTTTCATTAAAAATGTGTCAACTATAATGTTGGGTATGCTTTTATTATTTCATTCTACTCTTTTTGAAATATGTGTTGAATTTATTTTGCTTGCTTTTTTTGGTAGCCTTCAAACTTCTATAAAAATATGTTTCATTTTCTAGAATTGGCTGATATGGTAGCTTATCATTTGCAACACTCAATCTAAAAACTTTCGCTTTCATGTATTTTTATATTGTCACTGATAGATTGTTTTATGAATGGCAAGGTTTGCTTACCTTATTTGAATTTTACTTTGCTTGATTTCATATAATGATATTTTTCTCATATATTCAGGCATGCCAAGAAATATTCTGTAAATTGGTTGACTTAATTAATATCACCTCCATCATCAAGGTATTCCGTAAATTGGTTGAATTAATTGGTATCACATCCATCACAGAGGTATTTTGTTCTCTCTAGTAACATGAGTGGATATGCTAGGTAGTCCGTTCTCTCTGGTAACATGAATGGATGTGCCAGATAGGGAAAATTGTACATAGCTCTCAGGAATTAGTTTATCATAAATACTAGATACTGGTAAGTTGTAATAGTAATAATTATGTAGTTTGTAGATTTCTATCTATCATAAATTTGTTTGAATATCATCATTTTCAAGCAATAACAACTTCTTAAAGGGTGCTAGCTCAATGGTAGAGCGCCTGCCTAATTATAGGCAGGAGGTTGGTAGTTCAATTCCTCCATGCCTATCATAAAATTGTGACTACAAAAATGACTAAATTCGCATATATACAACTATTAGTAGCTAATTTCTTATATCTTAGTTGTATTTAGCTTAGTCATTAATATGTTATCATCTAGTAGTTTATTTAGTCGTATATTTGGTCATTAATTGTTGCAATCAGTGACTAAATCAATGACTAAATCTGTGACTAAATCAATGACTAAATCATTGACTATCAATGACTAATAAGTCAAGCTATTAATGACTATGTGAAATACGACTGGCTATAAGATAGTGGAAATTAGATACTATTAGTCTCCTACTCAAAAATAGTCGTTTATAGCCCGATTTTAGTCATTAATTTCTCGTTTTATACTAGTTTTCTATCCCTTCTTTGAACTCGTTAAAAAATGAAGAAGATCCTTGTAAAAAGAGAAAAGCGGGGGAACCATCATTTGTATATTTTCCACGAGGTAGCAGTAGTCAACTGCATCACCCTTGAACATGGAACCTATTTGAGTTAGTATCTTACTATTGGCTTTTAGCTTACCTAGGAGTATTCTGAGTAGTCTTTCTCCTCCAACTAGTTACTCATCCAGTCATTATCGAGAGGGTTTTAGTTCCTCCTGCATTGTTACTCTATAGCAGTGCTCTTATGTCAAAGTTGTCAAGTCATGTTCTGTGTCAGCCATCCCTGAGTAAGTTTTCAGTAGTTCAATTAATCTTATTACCCATCCATGTCACCCATCCCTTAGTAAGTTTTCTTTGGTGACTTGATCCATTCAAATCATCTCTTGGAGTTTACTTCATGTCGTATGATGGGGGATATATTAAGGACCTCCTTCATTGATTCCAAATCCTCATTTAGGAAGTGAGTCTATAAAGCAATAGTACCTTGGAGCTTACAGTCCTCAATGGAAGGTTTCCTTGTGTTCAACAATGGTTTTCCATCATTGACTCCTAATTGAGTGGTTCTACAAGTGGTTGACATTAGAGAATCTGTTCACAGTTGTTAGATTGTACCAGCTACCTTGGGGGCCATTATCATCATTGGTGCTTCCCCTTGCATATGTTAATGGTAGACATCAGTGATCGGTAATCAGACTGTTTATTTGGGGTCTAAAATGGTCCTTATAAGAAAACACGCCAACAATAAATTTTGTGAGTTGGAATTCAAGAACCAATAGAATTTGAATAAAAGGAGTCAACCATAATGGTTGAATTGACATATTTGTCATAAAAGAAAACTATTTTTTTGTTCGTATTTTCGACATATCTCCTTGCGGTTTTACTCAAATTTCAAACGGGAGAGATCGTTAGATGCAGAATTTAACTCTGCATCCAATGAGTACCCACACTGCATACTTTTGATGGACCCCTCTACCCCAAAAACAAGAAATACCTGAAAAATGTGATGATGATGTCATCATCACATTTTTTCAGGTATTTCTTGTTTTTGGGGTAGAGGGGTCCGTCAAAAGTATGCATTGTGGGTACTCGTTGGATGTTGAATTAAATTCCACATCCAACGAGCTCTCACGCTCTAAATTTGAGTAAAAACACAGGGAGATATGTCGAAAATACAAACAAAAAAAAGTAATTTTTTTCATTCTTCCTCCAAAATTAATAACTATTATTTTATTATTTTAACTATTATTTTATTATTTTCCTAGGAGGCCCATTTTAGACCTCAAATTTCCTCTAATTGGCATGTTCGACACCACCACATCTATTCACATGCCATGTGAATCATACCGCAGAGGGTTGATACGAATACTTTAGGTAAGGGGTTGCATCTTTTAGCCTTGTTTTCCCTCCCAAGTTGAGATGGATTATATCACTTGAGTACCTAGAGGAATACCATAGAACTACTAGTGTCTTATTTATCTTTATGCTTTATGTTGTTTCATAAATACACACTATAATGGTCAGTGGATATGTTTTCATTAGTTCACATTGATCCACACTATATTGGTAGAGGGCTATGTTGTTTGTCATGACATGGACCTATGTTGTACTCTTTTGTAACCATGATCTCATAGTTGGTCCCATGGATTCACACCGTATTCTTTAGAATCCATGCTTTATTCCTGTTTTGTTCATGGGTATGCTGACCTTGGGAATGAAAAATATTGTTGTCTGGATGATTGATTACAAGGTATTCCGTAGTGACTTGTTTCCTAGCTCCTACCTTGACCACATCCTCTCTTGTCATGCAACATTACCTTATTTTAAATTGTTTCAACCATGAGTTTCTCTACTGACATCACACTTTAGAGGGCATATGTTATAACATTATTAACCACCCCCTTGGGATCACTAGAAAACTTTATAAACTTTAATTTGTTGAAACACTTTTATTTTCTCATAAATTATTATTATTCAATAATAATAATAATTTATTAAGTTAATGAGAAACTTTATTATTTTCTCCATTGAAAAAATACACTTTCTAAAACCATTGGTGAGTTTTGAGGACATAAGCATCGTCTGTTGAATCCTACATGTGATGAGATAACATTCCTAAGATATAGGTGTCCACACTCATGACCTTTACCTTCACCATACACCTATACAATGAAGGTCCTCCAATGGAGAAAGGGGATCAAGAAAGAGATAGATCCAAATGTTTCCCATTTGTAGAGAGAACATCTTCCTTCCTTGTGAGATCATCATTGATAGAGAGCCCAATTGTCATGTCCCCTCCCATCTACTTGACGAGGAGAGGACACGACTACTGCTCTACTACCATCTATACTGGGGATCTAGCTCCATGAACATAAAAAAAGATGCATTGAAAATAAAATTCATGTACATATGCATAATACATGAAAATATACAACATAAGCAAATTCATTTCAACACGTTCAATATGTTCATAATAATTCATAAAACAATTGCATTGAAGGATTAATACAGAAAATACAAGAGAGCACTTATCTTGTAAATTAGTTGTCCCACAACTAGCTATGTCACTGTAACATTCCACCCAACCATAGGCCATTTGTGCTCATCAATCTCTCAGCACAACTACCACCCTCGAGTTGGGCATGATTTCCACAAGGAAAAGGGGAACTATAGGCTCACACATAGCAAAGAACACACCAAGGTTCAGCTAAGCCAATCTACAGTTGGGTTTCTCATGATGCTAAGGCAGTGGAAAAGGAGAATTGCTAAGCTAGTGAGCTCAACCATAGAGCTATGGAGACTTGCACAAGATCTAACTACCTTGTTAGTTTTTCAACATTTAAGCTAGCATTATATGGATCTTTAATTGAGAGAACAAAAAGCACAACAATCAAACACAAGAGACAATGAACACAGTTTTTTTCCTTGGGGAAACCATAAATGGAGAAAACCCCGCAACTTCCTTAGAGATAGAATTAGCACAAAAGGTAAAACCCAAAAATAGTAAGATGCACTCCCGACAGCAGTAACCTTCTTCTTCTCTAGCACCAGTGTCTTCTCCTTCCTCAACTATGCGCTACACTTGAGTGTGTATGTGATGTGTGCTAAATAGAGAGTCCAACTCTCTATTTATACTAATCCTGACATGACTAAAACCCTACTAGGGCCGACCTCTACTAGGAGAGTGTAATAACCCTAGTGCCCCGAAACTACGGGGACTTTAACCCTTAGACAATCGAAGGGTTACCCACAATGAATTGACATGACTTGTTTACATTATTGATTCTCCCGATCAGAACATCAGGGCATGACATGACATGATAACATCCCGAAATAAACATCGGGTTACAATAGATAAGAAATACAAGTGAATACATTATGAAGTTACAATTACATCAACACTCCCTCTTAACTAGGAAGGTATTCTCTCAACACAATTTTCATCACTGGTCTTCTTCTCTATATCTTCTCGTCATCTACATCTCCAAGTCATCTTGTCTTCAAGTCATCTTTATCTGGATCTGGATCATCACTCGATCTGGATCATCATCACTGGATCATACTCGATCCGAAACATCACTGGATCATACTCGATTTGGAACATCACTGGATCATACTCGATCTGTAACATCTATGGATCATACTCGAGCTAGGACATCACCAGATCATACTCGATTTGGAACATCATCACTGGATCTGGATCATCATAACTGGATCTGGATCATCACTCAATCTGGATCATCATCACTAGATCTGGATCATCACTGCTGGATCTAGATCATCACTCGATCTGGATCTCTCAGAGTCATCATAACCAGATCTGGATCATAGCTCGATCTAGATCTCCTCTGGTCACCATCATATGTGCTATCTCATGATTCTTCTCATCACAGGAAGTTCTACAGAGCTAGTCTTCTTTCATGCTGGGTGTATTCCTACCTCCTTGTACGTCTTTGGTAGCCCTTACATATGACCTAGTCGTCAGAATGGCCAGCACTCACATCTGACCTGCTCGTCAGAAAGGTGGTAGCCCTTACATCTAACCTACTTGTCAAAATGGCTAGCACTCACATATGACCTACTCATCAGAAAGGCAGTAGCCCTTATATCTAATCATATAGGACCTAATCCTACAGTCACATCAGAATGGCCAGCACTCACATCTGACCTACTTGTCAGAATGGTGGTAACCCTTACATCTATGTAGGAGCTCATCCTACATCAGAATGGCCAGCACTCACATTTGACCTACTCGTTAGAATGGAGGTAGCCCTTACATCTGACCTACTCGTCAGAATGGCCAACACTCACATCTAACATGGGAGGAACCTAATCCTTTAGCCATGATAGAATGGCACAACCCTTACATCTGACCTACTCGTTAGAATGGCGGTAGCCCTTACATCTGACCTACTCATCAGAATGACCAGCGGTCACATCTGACATGGGAGGAACTTAATCCTTTAGCCATGATAGAATGGCTCAGCCCTTACATCTGAATTGCTCATCAGAATGGCTACTGGACTCGTCAATTCCCCTTGGAAGGGACCTCAATCTAGAGAACACTAAGCTTCTCCCTGAAGTGCTCAAACTTCACTCTGGCTAGTGGCTTCGTCAACACATCAACTATCTGATCATCTATCGCAATGTACTGGAGCTTTACTGCTCCCCTCTGCACCATATCCCTGATATAGTGATACTTGATCTCGATATGCTTCGACTTGTCATGGAACACTGGATTCTCTGACAACTTCACGCAACTCTGGTTGTCACAATGTATACAAGTAGCATCCATCTAGAGATCAAATAAATCAGATAGTAGCTTCCTTAGCCATACTACCTCACAACTAGCTAAACAAGCTGCCACATACTCTAGTTCAGCTGTACTCAATGCCACACAGGATTGCTTCCTGCTAAACCAAGAGATCACACCTGATCCCATACTGAAGCAACACCCTGAAGTACTCTTCCTATCGATGGCACTGCCTACCCAATCTGAATCCACATAACCCTCCAGGTTAATCTTCTGATTCACACCGTACTTAAGGCCATAATCAACTGTACCCTTCAGGTACCTCAGAACATGCTTTGCAGCAATCAAGTGAACATTTCTCGGATCTGTCAAGAACTATCTCAAGGTGTTCACAGAAAAGTAAATGTCTGGTCTCGTGTTCGTTAGGTACATCAAGGACCCAATCATCTGACGATACATCGTAGCATCAACTAAATCTGATGAAGCATCACTCAATAGCTTCAAGTTTGATGCCATAGGTGTGGCCATAGCCTTGCAGTCCATCATCCCAAACCTCTTTAGGATCTCTACTGCATACTTCCCTTGTCCAATAAAGATTCCATCCACACTCTACCACACCTCCATACCTAGAAAATAATGTATCATTCCCAAGTCCTTCATCTCGAACTCGGCAACAAGATTTCTCTTCATATCAGCAATCAACCCATCCATACCTTTCACAAATAGATCATCTACATATAGTAGAAGCATCATTGGGTTTCCATCTTCAACCTTGTAGTAATGGTTGGAATCTGCTTTACTTTTGGTAAAGCCAAAACTAAATAGAAAGCTGTCAATTCTGTCGTACCATGTCCTGGGTGCCTGTTTCAAACCATACAGGGATTTCTTCAATCTACACACATGAGACTCCCTGTCATGTGTCTCAAAACCGAGTGGTTATTCTGCGTACACTTCCTCTTCCACTACACCATTCAAGAAAGCAGTCTTGACATCCATCTGGTGTATCTTCCATTTCATCATTGCAGCCAGAGAAAGCACTGATCTGATGGAAGTGTATCTAGCTACAAGTGCAAAGGTTTCTTCATAATCTATTCCTTCTTTCTGAGAGAAACCCCGAGCCACAAATCTTGCCTTATATTTTTCTATGCTACCGTCTGCAACATGTTTGATCTTGTAGATCCATTTGGAAGTTACAAATGACTTCCCTTTTGGTCTTGGGACAACATCCCAAACATCATTCTTCATGATCGATTGGTATTCTTCGATCATAGCATCCTTCCATTCTTTTCATTATGTTGCTTCTTCATAACTAGAAGGTTCTTTATCAATGAAATCGCGTAGTAATGCTACATACCCGGAGCAGGATCTGGTCCTCTTTCTTTCTCTGTGATTCTCTTCTGGAGCCCCATATCTTTCCGCACCTTGGATAAGTTCTCGTACCCAAGAAGGTTTCCTCTTATGAGGATTCTTCTCCAGAGGTGGATCTACAGGTCTTTGTGGTTCTTCAAATTCTCGATCTTCTTCTTGAGCTTCTTCATTCATGGTTGTATCATGAATTCTTGGTGCTTATGCTTCTTCGGATTCTTCAGTAGGTTTCTTTCTAGATTTGTTGTAAGTTGTATCTTCATCAAATGTCACATCCCTGCTAATTTCAATCTTCTTGAATCCTAGGAAATATATTTTGTAAGCCTTGGAGCTTTCAGAGTATCCCACAAATCTACCCTTCTTTCCTGAAGGATCTAATTTATTCCTCTTCTCTTTTGGAATGTGTATGTACACAGGACATTCGAATATTCTGAGATGGCTGACTTCTGGTTTCTTGCTGGAGAAGACTTCTTCAGGAGTCTTATTCTCGAGTACTCTATGTGGATTATGGTTCTGTACATACACCGCTGTTCTAGCAGCTTCCACCCAAAGATGCATAGGAAGGTCTTGGTCACGAAGCATTGCTTTTGCAGCTTCCATGATAGTTTTGTTCTTTCATTCCGCAATCCCATTCTGTTGTGGATTATAAGGAGTAGACAACTCCCTCTTAATCCCTGATTCTTTGCAAAGCTCTTTGACCTCATTTGAAGTGAATTCTCCGCCATTATCTCATCGAAAGGTCTTGATCTTCTTTTCAGTGTGGTTCTTGACCAAGGCTTTGAATTCCTTGAACTTGTTGAATACTTCGTCTTTGTTATTCATGAAATAAACCCATGTCTTCCTAGAAAAATCATCAATAAAAGAAACATAATATGCATACCTGCTTAGTGAGTTTGATGGCATAAGACCATATACATCGGAGTGGATGATTTCCAAGATTCCTTTTGCTTTGCTTTCACTACTTGGAAATGTCTTCTTTGTATTCTTTCCTTTCGCACATCCTTTGCAGACCCCATCATATTTTGCTTGGATTTTTGAAAGACCTTCAACAGCTTTTCTTGCAATAGGTAGTGCTTTGTAATGCACATGTGCAAGCCTTCTATGCCAAAGTTCACTTGGATCTACTATGTCATGGACCAAGGATTGTTCTGGATGACCCTTTAGTTTGTACAATATTCCTTCTTGTTCTCCAATCACCACCGTATCATCGATAGTCTTTCCTTTTGGCCACATGATGACTTGACCATCTATGAATGCAACCCTCATTCCTTTTGCATCTAATGCCGATATGGAGAGGAGTTTCTTCTTGAGTCCTGTCACAAACAATACTTCTTTCATTGTTAAATACTTTCCAGAGTCTAGATTATAGGAAGATTCCCCACTACCTTTTATTGGATATTGGTAGTCATCTCCTAGCTTCACCTTGTGAGGTGATTCATGTTCTGACAGTCTCACAAAGGATTCCTTGAATCCTGCCATATATTTGGAGGCCCAATTGTCTATAAGCCAATCATCACTTCCATGAGTAATGTTACCTGTGAGAGTGGAAATCAAAACATATTCATCCTCGCATGAAGAATCTTCACTTTCATATCTAGTTCTCTTCTTGGACGGTTCATCATCCTCTGTAGCATGAGCATGATGTCTTCTTTTGCTACTCCTCTTTGATAGCTTTGGTTTCTTAGGACAATTCTTTGCATAATGTTGTGCTTCATCACATGTATAACATATGACCCTAGACAAATCTTTTCTAGTGTTATCTTTGTGATAGTGCTTACCTCTAGGGTGATGAGATCTTCTTTTGGTTGACTTGGAGTGTACCGTGAGAGCTTGATCTTCACTTCCCATCTTTTCTTCTCGAGCTGCTATCCATGATTCTTCTTGAGAACAATCTTCCCATAGTCTACTGAACTTGACTAACTTCTTTCTAGCATTGATTCCTTGGATGAAAGAATCCCATGACCTAGGAAGGCCATTCAAGGTAGTCATCACAATCTCTGCATTTTCCACTTCTTCATCTATCGCTTCTAGTTGTTCCTTTATCTGAGAGACTCTTGTGAAGTAAGATTGGATTGTTTCTGCATTCTGAATCTTCACATTCTTCAGTTGGTTTCTCATAGCCATCTTCCGGTTTATGTTATTCCCTTCAAACAATTTGGTTAGGGCATGAAACATAGCTTTAGGTGTCTTGAGAGAGGACACCTGACGGATAAGGTGATCCTTGATAGAATCAGCAATGATCCTCTTTTCCATAACCAACTTCTTCTTATGCAAGGCCTTAGCCTCATCTCCCTCTGGAATTGGAACCTCCTCATGGAGGTAGGAGTCTAACTCATTTTCTTCTAGGACTAGGGAGATCCTATACTTCCAAGCTCGGAAGTTATCAGCTCCCTCAAGCTTTTCATTAAGCTTGGTATGATGAGATATCTTAACTGAGAACCTCAAATGGAAATACAAAAGATTTTAGATCTTACCAGGTCAAGGTGTCGGATCTGAATTTTGAGTTGAAATCCTGTAGAGCTGGTTCAAGAGCAAATTAAGGTTTTGCTTTTCCGGAGTTCTGTTCACCCAAATGCTTTGAAATTTATCCCTAACTTTGATTTTGGGGAGGAGATCAATCTAGGCCTAGGCTCACTGAAAAATTCCTCTTCTGTGAAAATCCCTAATTTTTGGCAGCAGTGTCGGGTCCAAAACTGAAAAACCTCATAATTGGATTTTGCTTCGAAAAAAAGATGCGCCCTAAGGAGGAGAGTTATTCCACCTTACTTTTGCTGAAAATATGTGGAGAGAGATCCACGAAGTAGGAAGCCCTAGTTCCTATAGCTGCATAGTGTCTTCTTCTCAGGTTAGCTCTGATACCATGTTAGTTTTTCAACATTTAAGCTAGCATTATATGGATCTTTAACTGAGAGAACAACAAGCACAACAATCAAACACAAGAGACAATGAACATAGTTTTTTTCCTCAAGGAAACCATAAATGGAGAAAACCCTGCAACTTCCTCAGAGATAGAATCAACACAAAAGGTAAAACCCCAAAATAGTAAGATGCACTCCCGACAGTAGTAACCTTCTTCTTCTCTAGCCCCAGTGTCTTCTCTTTCCTCAACTATGCGCTACACTTGAGTGTGTATGTGATGTGTGCTAAATAGAGAGTTCAGCTCTCTATTTATACTAATCCCGACATGACTAAAACCCTACTAGGGCCAACCTCTACTAGGAGAGTGTAATAACCCTAGTGCCCCGAAACTGCAGGGACTTTAACCCTTAGACAATCGGAGGGTTACCCACAATGAATTGACATGACTTGTTTACATTATTGATTCTCCTGATTGGAACATCAGGGCATGGCATGACATGATAACATTCTAGAATAAACATCGGGTTACAATAGATCAGAAATACAAGTGAATACATTCTGAAGTTACGGTTACATCAACATAGCTTGGCCTTCACAATACCTACACACCCAACACAGGGAAGTATTCCTGTAATATCCCTTTCTTGACCCCATTTGCATTAAAATTATATGATGTAAATAGCGTTATTAAATCATGGTGTAGAGCTCAAGGCAAATTCCTTGCCATGGATTTAGCGTTTTATGTTTCAGCAATTAAGATCGATGCAAATGGTTCACGTGCTAGCAAGGAACAATATAATTTTGGACATCATGTAAATATGCAATTAATAAAAATACCCACAACTAGCTATGTCAATGCAACATTAAAAGAGACGGGGGCATGATTTCACAAGGAATGGGAGGGGGGGGGTATTCAAACCCTTGAGCCAATAGGGTAAAGCCAAATGTCAATGGGAGAACCCATAAACTGGTTAACTACCCATTTTGTCTTTTGTTCCCAGTCATTTAGAAATTGGTTCGGGTAATTAATGCCTTGGGGTGGAAAGAGTATGGTAGTCAATTTCAAATTAGGGAAACCACCCATTTTTGGAAATCGTGTTTTTCAATTATGGGGCAAGTAAATGATCAGAAATGCATTGCCGAGCCATTATTCAACCATATTTTTTTCTATCTCATGCAGCTAGAGCTACTTGTGCATCTCCCTTCACGTTTTTGGTAGTTTTCTTCATTTTCTCCATGGATGGGAAGTAATTTTTGTAATGCTCAGTGGTTCGGATTTCTCCTTCATGTTTTTTTGTGGCTTCCTCATTTACATGGCTGTGAAAACCCGTCTTAGTATTGCTGATTAAATGTGAAGTAGGGATCTACAAATTGGGGGTTTTAAGAGGTAGTTTTCCTTTCCTCGCGCAGCTAGAGATTGTTGTGCATTTCCCTCATGATTTTTTTCTTTTTCCTCATTGTTCCCCAAGCTGGGAACCTGTTTTTAGTTATGCTCAGTGTCTGGGAAGATAGATCCACGTTTTGGGTGTTTGGGGAGGTTTTTTTTCCCCTGTGAAACCTAAGGACGTTTCTTGAAATTGTATTTCTCACCCAGGGTGCTTTCCCCATCTTCTATTTCTGTTTTTGGTCGCCAAATGTTTTTCTACAAACCTAGAACTTGTATTTGGTTGTGAAGTGCATCCTTGTGTTGGCTTGCCTGAGTAAGTCCAAGGAACCCATCTGTTAGATGGTTTGACAGTGTTTAGATGTGATTGTTGGCTTGGTGGAGTAAGTTCAAGGAACCTATATGTTATTGTCATGTTTCCTTAGTAGCCTGTGAAACCCAATTGTTTATTGGCTTGGTTGGACAATCTGTGAAACCCACCTCTGTGTGTATGGTCTTGTTGTGTGTGAGTCTGTTGTTCCCTAGTTCCTTATGGAAAACATGCCCATCTCAGGGGTGGCAGTGGTGCTGAGATATTGATGAGCACATTGGCCTATGGTTGGGTGGAACATTGCAGCGACATAGATAGTTGTGGGGAAGCTTCTTCTCAACATAAGTATTTTCTGTGTATTTAAGTTCTGCAACAATATTTGTTTTAAATTATCATGAACATGTTGAATGCTGGAATGTATTGAATGTATTTTGCTTCCATGGTATTTTAATGAATTATTCATATGCATATGCATTTTATGTTATGTTCATGGGGCTAGATTTCCCATTTTGACAGTAGCATCTGCTTAGTCGTGTCCTCTCTCGATAGTTAGACGGGAGGGGATGTGACAGTTCTCTTCACTGCTACACAGTCCCTCAGGCCATACCTTCCATTCCATTGCTCTTCAGAGTGTGCATAGAATATTAGCCATCCCCTCTTGATCTCTTTGTGAGCTTCCTCTCTTCACTAGGTTTATCAAGCCAATTCTAGGCCTCTTCCAATCCTACTTCTTTCAGACCAAAACAGGGATGCTCATAACAGTAAAATACAAATGTTGGGAATGAAGGAAAATGTTTTGGAAACCCAAAACGAAATTTCAAATGGGGAAACAACCCAAGGAAAGAAATTCGATTTCAGCAACGTTTTTAGGCATTGCAAGAGCAAAACGACCTCTACAAACCCCCAATTCGTGGACCTCTACTCCCATCCTCTTTGCAATAAAAAAATGGGTTCCCAGCCATGGATAGATGAAGCAAATTGTAGAAAAAAGGGATGAAAATGCCCCAGCTAGATCCAGTTGTGTGAGGGAGAGAAACACATGCGTGAATAATGGAATGGGCATGCATTTTCTGGGTATTTACTTGCCCAATAAGCAAAAAATATTTTTTTTCAAAAATGATGGCTTGCCCCAATACGAGTTTGACTTTCATACTCTTCCATTCCTAATGCATTAACTACCTCAAAATATTTCTGGAAGAAATAAAGGATTGGGTGAATAAGACAAAAGGGTATTTGAGAGTTTATGGGTCCTTCCATTGACATTTGGCTCAACACTATTGGATCAATGGTTTGAATTATTTCCCTCCCTATTTCTTGTGAAATCATGCCCCCATATCTTTGTTGCATTGCATAGCTAGTTGTGGGTATTTTATTAAATTGTATTTTTACATGATGTCTCATTTTATAATGTGCCTGGCTAGAATGAGAGCCATATGCATTGGTTTTACTTGCCAATACATAAAACGCTAAATCAATGGCGGGGCCTTGTCCTTTAGATCATCACCATGATTTAATAATGGTATTTACATTATATAAAAGTTTAATGCAATAGGGGTCAAAATAGGGATATTACATTCCCCTCTCCCTTGTATTAGCATTGTCCTCGGTGCTCTTCAAAATTGAACAAAAACAAATGTGCCACTCTCATGGAATCCTCCAGCTCCCATGTAGCCTCATCAAGACTGTAGTGCTTCCATTGCACCTTTACTTGTCCAACGGATCGGTTCCAGAGCAATGTTACCTTCTTGTATAAGATATGCAATCGATTAGTTTGGAACTCTCCTTGGGTTCCACCCAGATCACATGCCAATTAATCGCATGGTTAGGATCATGCAAATATTTCTTAAGAAAAGAGACATGAAAAATATTATGAGCTCTAGTGCTAGTAGGTAATGTAAGTCTATATGCAACTAACCCTATTCTTTCAATCACTTCAAATAGCCCCCAATACTAGGTAATAGCTTGGCACAACTCCCAAGCTTCAACGAACTCTTCCTTGGCCTCACTCTAAGATAAACATGATCCCCAACAATGAGCTCCTTATCCACTCTATCCTTATCTGCATAGCTCTTATGTCTATCTTGGGCTACTTTCAAGTTCTTCCCATTCTTTACAACCTCTTGTTCCATTTCCTTAAGAAATTCTAGAAGAAGCATAATTCTATTCACTGGATTATCCCAAGTCACTGGTTTCCTACACCTTCTTCCATATAAAGCCTCATATGGACTCATTCCTAGTGATGCTTGTTGTCTGTTATTATATGCAAACTCTACCAAGTGTAAATAATCCTCCCACTTGCATGGTTTTTCCATTACATATATGCGAAGCATGTCTTCAATCACTTGATTTACTCTCTTTGTTTATCCATCAGCTTGAGGATTGTAGGTGATGCTAGAGTTCATCTTTGTACCCAAATCTGCAAAAAGACCCTTCCAAAAATTGGAAGCAAACTTGGTATCCCTGTCAGAAATTATTTCCTTAGGAAATCCATGAAATCTGAAAATTTCCTTCATGAAAATATTTGAAATGGCATTGGTTTTATATGTGGACTTTACCGGTATAAAATTGTTGAGAATACAGTTTTCATTGATGTCAAAGCTGTTCACGAATGGCAAAGGAATAACCAGTGAGATATGGTCGTAGGATAAATGCAGAATGACAGAGAATAAAGGAGGATTTTGATATGGTAGCAGGATTAGTGTAGGATGAGTTCCGCAAGGTGAACTAGCATGGATAAAATCAAAATGAATATTTGTGAGAGACCACATATTTCAACGGTCCAGATGAGGGAATGTTTTAAATCAATAGATGTGAGCCATTTCGCTAGGTTAAATAACGTGGAGAAAGAAAATCCTGACAGGCGCGATATTTGATGAAATACTCCCTATGATATTTGAATTCCATCGTTGATTTGGTGGGACCCTGATCCAATGACGATAAATTCATTTCGCTGAGAGAAGTAACAGAAGGTTAACACGAGATGAAGTGCGTGATATTTGATGAAATATTCCCTATGAGGATCTTTAAGAAAGTGGGTATGTGAAGGAAATGGGCTTTGTGTGGTTGAAGTTGAAGAAGAAGATTGAGCACCAGTTCAAGAAAATTGGAAAAATTGTCCAATATGGTGCAGAGATCACTGCCAATGTGGTGAAATACAAGATGAAGAAGTTGATTAGAGTGAAGATCAAGGATCTACTCGTATGGTTCACCATCTTTGAGATATCCATTAATGATCCATCTAGTTGTAAGATTTACTTCAAGATCGCTACTAAAATTGGGAAATCCTTCCCAGTCAATGCCTTTGAAATTGAGAAGAATGGCAGTAAGTAAAATATGGGTACTACAGGGTTATGATGATTTGGGTTATTTTTTCTTATTATGCAACCATGTGAAGCTCATAGAGGGTTTAAGAGCTATCATTTTTACATCATGGGGATAGTTTCCTGTAGTCAGAGACTTAGAACATTCCATGAATGCAAGTGAATTAGTATTAAGGGGAATTTCATGACTTAGACATATGAGTATATATTTCAAATATTTCTCTTTAGCTTTCATGGTTAAGTTTTGTAGAAGGATCCCAAGAATGATAAGAGTAGTATATCTATATTGATAAACAATATTAACGGTATCTTAACATATAATGAGATACTATACATATTGATTTATGGCCAATTCCTCTGATTAATTGTTGGGGGGGATATTTTCCATGACAAGCAAAACATAACAAATACAAAATAGAGAAATCATGAAATTGGATGGGCATAAAGGAACTTGCAATGTATGATCATCCCTTTATTAGATAAATAATAAATATTGATGACATTCTATTTGGTGGTTATTTTTTGGTTGAAGACTCTTATTTTGAGGCATTTTGTTAAACATAAGTTGTTTCCAAGTTTCATTTAGGTTGGATTTTTTCAATGCTAATGACCTATTCAGCATTGCAATCTACTTTATAGTTCTTGATTATAATGCTTCCACTTGGATTCATAGTAACATTTTCTTGTGATTTCTTAACACTAAATTAGACTGCTAAAAGTTACAACATACAAATCATGAAATAATTCTATGATATTTGTTTTTGATTATATTGCTTCTACTTGGATTCACAGTAACATTTTCTTGTGTTTTAGGATATTTGTTCTTGATTATATTGCTTCCACTTGGATTCATAGTAACATTTTCTTGTGACTTCTAAACACTAAATTTCACTGCTAAAAAGTACATATAGAACATGAAATAATTCTAGGATATTTGACATTTTTTAAGTGGTTGCATTTTAACAACATTTTATGATTGCATCTTAAAAGGTAGTTTCTTTTATAGTTTTATGGTAGAAGAGTTTTGTCATCTATATGAGTGCAACTTTACAAAAAACAATGAGGTGCTTTTATAGTTATATGGATAGATGGTTAAAGAACTGTCAGCTATATGAATTGTAACTTTAACAAAATATAAATCAATAAGTAGACTGAATTCTAATGGCAATTAGTTAACAAAAACACAAATAAATAAGAAATAAATAATCACATTAATTATAATTGAAATGAGTTAAAAAAAATTGGACAAATTCAATCATTTTTTGGTCTAATTTTTTCTCCAAATCTTGTAGGAATGGAAGTTATACTTCCAACTTGATGGGAACATTAACTATGTAACTTCACTCTCAGAGCTTTTAACTCATTTTAAGAAAACTCAATTTATAAAAAAATTCAAAAAATGAGTTGATTAAGTATAAATTAACCAAAAAAGTTGAGTTTGTACACTTTTTAGTTGAGTTTTAAGTAGCATAGGCACTTAACTTGTGGCTGGTGAACATCGATAGGCCACAAGTAAAGTGCAACGAACTTCCCACTATCCATGCCTCGCACAATCTTTAGAATACACTTATCTCAACTCCATGAATTTAGAAAGAGGACCCTTCCACCCCAAAATATAAAATGCATACACCTATAGGTGTAATTACAAAAAATATAAAAACAAGAGCAACAACACAACCCTATCTTATCTCAAAATCTTTTAAATAATCATAAATTACACCTATTTTTAAAACCTCTATATACATAATAAATTCAAAATTACAATAAATTTACATTATTATCATTATTAATAAGTTACATGTTTTCTTTACTTTTCTGACTTTTTCTTGGACTAAATATGTACCTTACTGTTGTCATGTCATGTAAGTATCTAATGTACTATTCATCTATTGCAGAGAAAAACTTTTGAATGATATATTTATAATTACATTGTATAAGGTATAGGTTCGGTGTAGCGCTTTCTTCTTCATTAAGTATAATGACAACAAATTCTAAGCTTACATGACTAAAAACACTAACTATATTTGAATGAATTTTAATGGAAGAATTCCAAGATGCCATTGTAGACTTTTAATATTGCTACAAACATTTTTTGTTAAATAATACACTAGCATTATGTCACTAAAAAGAGTATTGTCTAGAATATGAATCTTATTTGTGTGTCCCATATGGATACAATATTCAGAAAAAATAGTTTATCAAAAGTACTTGAGAGGTCTATGCATTTATGCAATCTTGTTCCATTCTTATAACTCTTCATTACTGTCAATGCATGATTTTATGTTACCATGCTTTATATATAAAGTATTCACTTGAACTAATAATTTTTTATATGTGTAGTGGACACATAATAAAAAAATGTTTGAACTAATAAGTTGTTATATGTTGTTATATGTGAAATGGGTACATAATAAAAAAACAATTAAGATCACAAAAGGTGATGAGACTATTTTCTAATTGTTCATTTAGTGTGACTTTGATGTAACAACTATCCAAGTTTGGTTTAAGAATTTTGGTTGGTCCCTGTGGAGTGCATTGAGGTAGAAAATATGACTTCTCACACACTCCTAGAGAAATATGTAACAATGGTACCATTAGGACGTGATACATGATGAATAATATTTCCAACAAAAGGACAAAGGTTTCTTGAATATAATGAAAGTAAAAGATGATCTAACAAAATGGATTGTAGGAAGGTCCATGGTTTTCTAGAAATACTCTCTTAGTATTTCTCAAAACTAATTTAGAAGCCCCATCCCTAAGAAAACAAATATGGTCATTGTCTATGAAAACAAACATAATGAAAAAGGTTCTTAGCAGGGGATAAATCCCATCCATACGGAATTAAATATTGTCATTTCTTACATGTTGCACATCATTGCACTCAATACATACTACAACTTGTTGTGTGAAGCCATTGAACAAATTTTGTCCCAAATTCATTCTCTTTCTGGATTTGTTTTTATCCTTTTTGTGTTTGCAAAATATGAAAATTTTGTTGTGAATATGTATAGGAATGAAATCTCTAATAATTATTTTTGACTAATGCATTTGCATAGTATGTTTTAAGAATGCAATCTAGGGTTTTATAAAATAGATTCCCTTTATCTCCCTACATATTCTATATTTTCATCGCTTTTCTTTCAATTTTCGGTGTTGGTGTTCTTTTTATTATCATAGCCACTTGAATTACTGACTTTAACCTGTAGGATTCAACAAGATATTGAAATATCCATGTTCCTATACAACATCAACAGTAAAGATGTACACTCCCAGACCTGTAGGATGGGTTTTCTCCTTAAAACCGCACAACATCATAAGGTTGTAGACTTGCTTCACATGAGTAGTGTCTGACATAAAGTTGAATTTCCATCACAAGAGTTACCATTTCTTCCATGAATGAAGAACTAGTGTATGGCCCATATCTACAATAGGTAACCCATGATTTTATAGCTCCACATACCGACATACTTCTTATTCCAAAACCTGTGAACGTGCAACTTATGAAGAAATCATATCATTTATCAACACCATCCTGACACATAACCTGTTGCATGAAATTAATCTTAGTATAATCACAATGAATGCTCAAATCATAACCCATAGAGAAGGTTGTTTGTTGTACTTGTTCCCTCCAATATGCAGTGAATGAAGACAAGAACTATTATGATTTTGATTTCAATGTAATGGATATTCTTTTTGTTATGGGGCAAATCACTAAATGAACAAACCTCTTAGCTTGATTAAAGAGACAAGAATAAAGTTTGGTTCTCGAATTATTAAATACATATATAAGTTGGAATTCTTCCATAGTGGAGATTGGCATGTTGTTGAATGGTCGGTTGCCACATCACCTTGAAATCATGGAGTTGTTTTACACTACGAATCATGGAATTATGGGCTCACTAAGCAAATATTTGGTTGTATTACCACATGGGTCACACTTCATGAGACGAATTTGGAATATGGAGTAAATTCGTGTGGTCGTCCCCTTCTTAATATACTTGATTTTCTTTGTAAGCGCCCATTTTAGGGGGTCCTGTCCACCTTTGTGGAGTCTTCACTGAAATGGCTCGTCACTTCTAAGATGATGTGGACCTATTCCTTGTTTTCATTCATTGGTGGCACCTTTTCATTCATGTTCCTACATGGCTTGATTTTGAGTGACTACTTTTTAATAAGTTATGGTTTTAATATTTTATTTGAGAAAATAGGTTGCACTTTCGATGTGCACTTTAAATGTGGCTAAAGATGGGTTATAATTCAGAATATAAATTGTGTTTGTTAATTTAAATAAATTTATTTATTTATTCTTCCAGAAAATAGGTTGCATTTTTGATGTGCACTTTAAAGGTGGCTAAAGATGGGTTATAATTCAGAATATAAATTGGATCGATCCACTTTTGGGGTGTTTGTTAAGTTAAATAAATTTATTTATTTATTCCTCCAGGAGTGAAAAGAGAGTCTTTGTCCCTTGCATTGTATGTTCCCATTGTATCATCAACATCTCCTCTAGATATGCAGCAATCAAGAGACCCAATTTTCTATTATCAATATTACATCCACATGCTTCATTAGACAATTTTGAGTATGTTAGACACAATGGCACACTAGGAGGGGGGGGCATGAATCAGTGCTTCTAAAGCTTAAACCATTTCCAATATTTAAATTATTGTTACCAATTACAGATTTATAGTTATGATAATGCAACAAGTATAACTGAAGAGATGATGATTATCACACATGATAGAGACAGACAAGTATTCATTTTTATTTGAGCACCTACACAAATGAGGCTACAACCTTTGTTTTGCAAAATCCTTCTTGTGGAGAGCACAAACCCTCATGTTTTTCTATTGTCAGGAGAACCAACCCTCATTTTCTTCTAGCACCCGCTAAAATAACATTCTCCAGCTACAACTGAGTGAAAGAACCAACTTTCACTTGTACAGGCTTCAACTTGTACAGAGAAGACAACATGCTTTTCCTAGCAAAACCCTACCACCCTTGTTTCTCAAATTTAAAATTGTTCAATACAATATGTATAAAAATAGATATAACAATGCATACCAACTTTGTTCTGATCTGCTTCTGGATTTTCTTATGCACCTTGGTTCCCCTCATTGTCTATGTTCTGGATAATCTTGGAAGAGCTCATAGTCCTATGGCATTCTGCAATCACTACTTTGATGATGATCCATGTACCAGTTCTATGTCTATAGAGAGCACACCCATCTATTCATCATGCAAATCCTTGTATACATATCTTTCCTTAAATCCTTTACCTATTCATATCCCCTACGGTCCATTTCCATAACTTATCAAATTATTCGATTCCTTATGACAGACAAGGAGTCCAATCGCTGAGTAGTCATGAGTTTCTGCAACATATTTTCATCATTTGGATTCTTTCGTAATTGTCATTTTCTGCAACAAAACAGAGTTTCGTCACTCCTGGTTCTATAGTATTGGTTCCACACCAATAATTCCGCACCATTGATCTTCTTCAAGCTCTCCATGACCGTTGATATGAGAAGAAAATCAGATATCGGATATGTGTTTTTTCTTGATATCATTCCATGATTTCTGCTTTCTTTCTTCTGCACATCCTTTTTTGCATAATCCATCCACGTCGTTTTTTTCTTGTGCAACATTTCTCTGTCATCTATCTTAGATCACGTGTGAGATACATATCACGGGTCTTCAACATTTTGTTAAACAACCTCCATAATTTTTTGCTTTCTGCCTTCCGCTTGCAAAACTCCTTCCACCTCTTTAATTCCTTGTGCACTGTTTCCCGACCGTCGATCTTAGATCCAGTGTGGGATGTTGATCTCTAGTTTTCAATATTTGTTTGAACAATTTCCAACTTCCACTTGCAAAACTCCTTCTGCACCATCGATTTCTTGTGTAGGTTCACTCATGACTGTCATATCTATTCATCCGATTATCGTTCAGACTTTGCGGATTTAATCTTGACTGTTGATTTCTTGTGCGGGATCACTCCTGGCCATCATATATGTTCATCTAATTACCTTTAAAACTTTGGTTCTCACAATAATTTCATGTCTAACCTCTGTGTCAACTCACCTCCTATTTCAACGAGCAGAATGATTGATAACCATTGGATCTGGATCCACGCAGATCTATGATGGACTCCAAACTTTATAGAGAATATTACATTAAAATTTCACTCACATCTCCTGTAATTAAACTCCTTGCTAGTTCATGAGTGAAATGGACTAATAACTTTCATATTTAGATCGATGGTGGACTTCAACCAACATAGGGCAGATTTCATAAACTATCGCGCCTGCTAGGATTTTCTTCCTCTGTGCTACTTCACCCAGCAAAATGACACATAGTCGTTGATATGCTTCGGGATCAACCTCATCTGTTGATCTCGATCTCCTTTACAACAATTTATTTCCAATTTCGCAAGTTGACCCCTCCTTTATCTTCCTCGTTATTCTGTCAGGGAAATCTCTTTACCACCGTCGATCTTCTCTAAGATTCTTCTGATTCTTCTGCTTATCTAGATCATATGATTGGAACTATGTTTCCATCAATGACAACCAAATCACATTGTTATATGTTTCCACATGACCACAAAAACTCCAACAATCTCCATATGACCGCAAAACCTCCAACAACCTCACCCTTTGGCATTGATGGAAATCTTCAACTTCTAGATGCATGATGTACTAGTAATCACCAGTGTATTTATCATCTGTAACAAACAACTTTTCCCCCTTTGACATCAATGTCAAATAAGACTCTATAGCACAACTCCCCCTATCAAAGTGAAAAAGTTATTTGGAATAGGATATGATACCTTTCTTCTGGCGTAGGTACTCAAACTGTGTCTTTGGTAATGGTTTAGTGAAGATGTCAGCAGTTTGTTCTGTAGAAGGAATAAAATTCAATTGAACTACTATGTTTGTAACATGCTCCCTTAAGAAGTGATACTTAATAGGTATGTGCTTAGTCTTGGAATGAAGGATTGGATTTTTGGACATACTAATAGCGCTGGTATTATCACAATGAAGAGGAATGGGATCAACATATTTTACCTCAAGGTGTGCTAGTGTCTGAGTCATCCAGAGAAGTTGTGTACAATAGCTGGCAGCAACAATGTACTCAACTTCTGTAGTGGATAAATATATTGAGCATTGCTTCTTACTTAGCCATGCAACTAAAGAATCGCCTAAGAAGAATGCACTTCCACTTGTGCTCTTTCTTTCATCCAAGCAGTTTTCCCAATCAACATCTGGATATGTAGTTAATTGAAGGTTTTGATTTCTAGGATACCATAGACAATAAGTCATTATGCCCTTCAAATATTTAAATATCCTCTTCACAGCCACCAAATGTCTTTTCTTAGGAGCAGACTAAAGTCTTCCTACCATTCCAACAACTTGCATTATATCAGGACAAGATGATGTGATGTATAAGAGAATTCCTATCATTGATCGATATTTTCTTTGATCAACTTCAGGTGAGGGATCATCCTTGCTAAGTTTACAACCAACAACCATAGGTGTACTGACACGTGATGAGTCTTCCATTTGAAATTTCTTCAACATATCCTTTAAATACTTTTCTTGGGAGATAGTAAGACTTCAAGACTCTGGATAATCCAAAGACCAATAAAGAATGACAGTTCTCCTATCATTGTCATCTCAAACTCAGATTGCATGGCATTAGAAAACCACTACACATAATAATTGTTAGTGCATCCAAATATAATGTCATCCACATACACCAAAACTACTAATAGATTTCCACCTTCATGTTTGATATACAAGTTACTATCAACAATACCTTTCTTGAACCCTTTTTCCTGTAGACATTTATCCAGTATATGATACCAGGCTCTTAGTGCTTGTTTCAATCCATATAGATCCTTCTTCAATTTGCAAACATTGTCAAGATTCTCTGTCAGTTTAAACCCTTCAGGTTGCTCTATATAGACTTCTTCTTCTAGATCTCCATTGAGAAAAGATGACTTAACATCCATATGATACACTTTGAATTTCTTGTGAGTGGCATGAGAAAGAAACATTCTGATAACTTCCAATCTTGCTACTTGTGCAAAAGTTTCATCAAAATCTTGTCCCTCAATTTGGGCATACCCTTTACAGACCAATCAAGCTTTATTCCTCACAATTTGTCCTTTGGTCTTCAATTTTTTTTTCATTATTCTTCTTCCAAGATTCCTACTTTCCTTGCTGATCAGATATGAAAGATTCATCATGGATTGTCTTCTTGGACTTGCACATACTTGGGCTTTATGACCAAAGCCACCATAGGTGAAGCATCTCAATGTGTGACAGTTAGGAGCAAGATGTTCATTTTGGTAACATTTCCAACATCTAATTGTGTTACTTTGACTTCCAACACTTCTTCTTCCATGGAATGTGCAATCCATAGCCCTATGACCAAAACCACTACATGCATAGCAATAACCATTAAAATTATTTTCATACCTGGAATTAAATGGCCTCTTCTGTAACATAGACCTTTTTGCTAATTGTGTCCTTCTTGATCCTTGTTGATCACGAAATTTTTCTCTACTATCTTTATGACTTATATATTTCTCTTCAATTTTTTCTTGAGATGGTTCTGGACTTTCTCCTTCTTCAGAATTCTTCTATGAATTGTCAAATCCTATCCCAGTATTTTCATGTGGAGATCTCTAATGGCTGAGAATGTGATCCAAGATCATAGAACCTTCTCCAAACTTTGACTTGGTTATTAATTCATCATTTTCCTTGACCAAACTTTTTAAAGAAAGAATTTTGTGTTCATGTCTTTGGAAGATTTCACCTTTCATATTGAGTTTCCTTCTTAGATATTCTTCAAGATTGTTTTCAATTTGTCTTATCAAGCCTTAACAATCCTCTTGAGATTTTTGTAGTTGATTCTTTAGAGAATGGTTTTCTACTCTGAGTTTTGAGAGTTCTTTCTTATTTCATTCAAGAATTCTTCATATTTAGCTACTAGTGTTTGACACATGCTTAATCTTTCTATTTCTTCTATCAAGGAATCAATTTCATTTTTTTGAGTATTACATACCTTTTTTTGTCATTTAATTGTCTTGACATGGATTCTTCAAGTAGTTGTGCTGCTTTTCTTTCTTGACAGTTTTCTTCAGCTTTCTTTTTTATCATCTTTTTTAAGTCATCAATCTCTTATAGTGCAGCTACAAGTTCCACCTCAAAATTCACAATACCTTCATCAACTTCTTCACTCGTATGAGAGAAATCATCACATTCTAAGTTATTACAGATAGAGTGTTTAGGAGAACCTTTACCTTCATGGTTGATTGAGTTCATCAAGATCGTACTAGATTCAGTTTCCTTTCCTTCGGCTAAATATATATCCCTTAGTTTTCCCAAATCTGTTTAGCTAAGGCACATTGTCCTACCCTTCCTTTTACACAATCATGTAATCCATCTAGTATAATTTCCTTGGATTTTGAGTTGTAACTTCTAGCTTCTTTCTAAGATGTTGATTTCACTTTCTTTTGGGGGATATAACCATTTACAACTGAACTCCATAAATCATATCTAGCTGATTGCAAGCACCACTTCATCTTTACACTCCATATTACATATACGTTCTTTTCAAAGAGAGGTGCTCCATTTTCTGAATAATCCATGTGTCTAAGGATCTCCTTCAATCTAGTTAGGCTCATGAGGAAGGCCTGCCTCTGATACCAATTGTTAGACACAATGGCACACTGAGAGGGGGGGGTGAATTAGTGTTTCTAAAGCTTAAACCATTTCCAATATTTTTAAATTATTGTTACTGATTGCAAATTTATAGTTATGATAATGCAGCAAGTATAATAGAAGAGATGATGATTATCAATCACACACACATGATAGAGACAGACAAATATTCATCTTTATTTGAGCACCTACTCAAATGAGGCTGCAACCTATGTTTTGCAAAATCCTTCTTATGGAGAGCACAAACCCTCATGTTTTTCTAGCACCCACTAAAATAACATTCTTTAGCTACAACTAAGTGAAAGCAACAACTTCCACTTGTATAGGATTAACATTCTCGAGCTACTATTGAGTGAAAGCACCAACTTTCATTTGTACAAGCTTTAACTTGTACAGAGAAGACAACATATTTTTCCTAGCACAACCATACCACCCTTGTTTCTCAGATTTAAAACTGTTCAGTACAATATGTAGAAAGCCATATATAACAATGCATACCAACTATGTTTTGATTTGCTTCTAGATTTTCTTATACACCTTGGTTCCCCTCATTGTCTCTATTCTGGATATTCTTGGAATAGCTCAAAGTCCTCTATAATTCTACAATCACTACTTTGACAATGATCCATGCACCAGTTCTTTATTTGCAGAGAGCGCACCCATCTGTTCATCACGCACATCCTTTTATACATATCTCTCATTGAACCCTTTACCTGTCCGTATGCCTGACGATCCATTTTTATAACTGATCAGACTATTCGATGCCTTATGATAGACAAGGAGTCCAATCGCTGAGTAGTCATGAGTTTCTACAACATATTTTCGTCATTTGGCTTCTTCCGTAGTTGTCATTTTCTGCAACTAATCAGAGTTTTCGCACTCCTAGTTCTATAGTTCTCGCTCTGCAATACTGGTTTCGCGCCAATCATTCTGCACCATTGATCTTCTTCGAGCTCTCTATGACCGTTGATTTGAGAAGAAAATCAGATATCGAATATGTGATTTTTCTTGATATCATTCCATGATTTCCGCTTTCCATCTTCTGCACACCCTTTTTTGCATAATCAATCTGCATCATTGATTTCTTGTGCAACATTTCCCTGTCATCGATCTTAGATCAGGTGTGAGATGCGGATCCTAGGTCTTCAAAATTTTGCTAAACAACCTCCATACTTTTTCGCTTTCCACCTTCTACTTGCAAAACTCCTTCGGGGACGTCGATTCCCTGTGCACCCTTTCCCGACTGTTGATCTTAGATCCGTTGTGGGATGCGAATATTGGGTTTTCAACGTTTGTTGATGAACAATTTCCAGACTTTCTGCTTTCCGACTTTCGCTTACAAAACTCCTTCCGCACTGTTGATTTCTTGTGAGGGTTCACTCCTAACCGTCGGATCTGTTCATCCAATTACCATTCAGAATTTGCGGATTTTCTCTTAACTGTTGATTTCTTGTGCGGGATCACTCCTGACCGTCGGATCTGTTCATCCGATTACCTTTCAAACTTTGGTTCTCACAATATTTTCGCGTCCAGCCATTGTGTTAACTCACCTCATATTTCAACGAGCAAAATGATTGATGACTATTGGATTTGGATCCACGCGGATCTACGGTGGACTGCAAATGTTATAGAGAATATTACATTAAAAATTTTCCCCAATCTCCTATAATTAACCTCCTTGCTAGTTCATCTTGACAAAATGGACTAACAACCGTCATATTTAGATCAACGATGGACTTCAACAAACATAGGGCATATTTCATAAACTATCGCGCCCGCCATGATTTTCTCCTCTCCGTGCTAGTTCACCCAGTGAAATGCCTCACATCCGTTGATCTTCTTCATGATCAACCTCATTCGTTGATCTTGATCTCCTTTGCAACGATTTATTTCCAATTTTGCAAGCCAACCCCTCCTTTATCTTCCTCATTATTCTGTCAGCGAAATGTCTTTACCGTCGTCGATCTTCTCCAAGATTCTTATGAGTCTTCTGCTTATCTGGATCATATGCTTGGAACTATGTTGCCATCAATGACAACCAAATCACACTCTGATTTGTTTCCACGTGACTGCAAAATGTCCAACAATCTCCATATGATAGCAAAACCTCCAACAGAGTCAGCCTCAACAATAGACAAGAAAAAAAATCTTGCCTAAAGTCATTCTCAATGCTCTAACTTTCATACTAGCCATATAAATAGGTTTTTTAGATGTTGGTGTTTCCCACATAAAATGTATTTTTGGGTAAATGAGATGTCATAGGGTGAAATATTGATGAACCAAGGCAACAAGAAACAATTGTAAAAGGTCCACATTAAACTTAATGGAGATCTTGATTTTCCCCAAAGTGAGTAGTTCATTGGGTTAAAGCGTTAGATTACACATCCAAGTGAGTGATTTGTCTCTTTTTCTAGGTGAGAGAGTTTATGTGCCTCTTAGTTTGACAATTCTCTTTTCGTGTGTGGTTTATTGATAATACTCAATGAAGCCATTACTCCTTTTGTTTTAGAAAAGAGAAGTCAATGAGCTTGAAGGTTGCATCCTCCTTGCATCATGAGGTGAACAATTTGTCTCATTTGTTTGTTGCAGTTACCCCTTCATTTCCATTCCTTGTAAAACTTGTTTTTTCTTTCCTCAAGGTACAATGACGTGTGTGCACCAACTCAATCTTAGTTCCTTTTTTCAACTTTTTTTACCCTACAACAACAACCTTTCAGCGTATTATTGCACCTTCTTAGGGAAATTGCTAGTTTATGAATTACAAATTGGATGTCAAGTCTGGTCTAAGACAAAAATGAACTTAATGGGTGAATGCAACATGTTTCGATTATTTAAAAAAATGCAATTTGATAGGGAAGGACTAATTTAAGAGGTTTTTGTCAATTAAATTAGCATAGCCATAAGTAAAGTGGTTAATGGACATTAATAGGTGTAGCTAGCCACTTAGTTTTGTAGAAATAGGTGGTTGTTAAACAAACACTAAACATTAAATTAATTACCATAAATTTATAAATATCCCTTTAAAGTATAATATAAATATTAAAAACTAATAAAAAAAATACTATTTAATAAATAATAAACAAAAAAACAAAAACTAATACTAAGTATAAAACTTTACTGAATTATAGATTTATAAATGATTAAATGAACCTTATTTAAATCTTAATTACGTGGATAGACTTTTTTATTTGAGATTTGGGATGGACTATAGCCTATGCATTTTCATCCACTAACGAGAAGTGTAGATTGATTTTATGAGAGTCCTTCAAAATTCAAAATAAACAATTATAAAAAGAATCAATCTAAAAAATAACTCGTAGTTATCCGGTGAATGGATAAGTGGTAGCAATGAATGGATAACTAAAAGTTAATAGAAGATAAGTTGAGAAGGTTTAAACCTCTTCTTAAGTATTGCACTCAATGAGATATCCGCCCATTGATTTGATTCAAACCAAAAGACACATCATTTTATTTAAGGTGGACATATAATATTTTTATTATTAATATTTAATATTATTTATGGGTGACATAATATTTTTTATTTTTTAGGAACAAACATTGCAACATCTCCCTGTAAATGGTTTTAAAACCGTCTGCAAGGCCCTCCTAAAACCATGTACAATAAAACCATGGGTTGTTTAGGAAGCCTTGCACATGGTTTTAAAACCATGTGCAAAGCCGACCTTTTTTTGGGATAATTCAAAAAGTATTTCCAAATTGTCTTTCATTCCATAACTATCTCTCAACCATTTGATAAACCATGTGCAAGGCCAACCTTTTTTTGGTATAATTCAAAAAGTATTTCCAAATTGTCTTTCATTCCATAACTATCTCTCAACCATTTGATCCCTATCCACTTGATCCAACCACAAACTATGTGGATGTGCTATTTAAAATGCACTGAAGCTATATTACCACCATATAATAAATCTTCTGTATACACTGATTACATGTACACTCATGAATCTTTATAGGTAACATTATCTTGTTGATTCTTTCAAACAGCAAAGATTAAAAAAAAAAATTGTCCAAAACATGAAATAATATTTAAGTGTAATCTACACTGTTATATTCCCCTGTGTGCAATTCATAAAACATTTACTCAAGACAACTACGATATCTATGAAAAAATGTGCAGACAAGTAGTAATCTGTCAATATGATCAGAGTGCATTTCATAAAACATTTACCTGGAAAAGCTATAATATCAGAGAAACAATGGGTAAAAAATTACAAATTGTATTATTTAAAAACGACGAGACTGAAGTTTATAAAACATTTGTCTCGAACAAGTACAGTAGGGGAGAAACAATGTGTAAAACCGTATTCCGTTAAAGTAGGAAAAAGAAAAAGATACAATAAACAATTCCATTCCATCAACTTTTATATTGCTCGTTAATATGATCGGCTGTCATCCCGAGACGCAGAATGTGGACTGCAAAGTAAACGGTTGTCTTCTTCATCCATGTTCCATAATACATCCGAATAATTCAAGTAACTGTACTCATCATCGTAGAAGGGCTCTGGGGAAGCTACCATATAGCAAGAAGAATGCGGTATATTGTTGCCATCTTGACAGGCGCCCTCTGCAAAAAACTCAGAATATTGCAGAGTTACAAGAGGACACATTAACAGATTGTAAGGTAACCAGTGGTTATGTGATTCTTGGGAATGTTCTTGCAGAGCTGTGCTCGGTTGCCCATCACCATTGATTTGAAAAGAACCAGATATTTCTCCCTGCAATCCATAATCATAATTTCCTTCACTAATCGGAATATCCGGGGAAGGAATATTGTCTTGGAAATATGGGGTTGTGTTTGTCTGAAACATTATATCATCACTGTTTTGCTTTGTAAAGCTGGTTAAAGGCTCTGCAGTACTGTCTAGGTCATACGCTTTTTGAGATGGTGCTGTGGCGAGGCAAGAAACCGTTGAACGTTCAATACATACTCGGTTGTCTCCCTCCATGCTGCTGCTACAACTCTCAGCTTGTACATTCATTTTTTTCTTGAAACGTGTTCTCCAGTAATTCTTGATTTCGTTGTCCGTCCTTCCTGGTAAACTCTGTGCAATGCGAGACCACCTGACAACTTAAATTTTGAATTAGCATATCACTATAGATATATATTTGGAATACCAAAGGCCAGCATGTACATTCATTTTACAAGTACGTCATACCTGTTCCCAAAAACGCGATGGAGTTTGATAATCAAATGCTCCTCTTCTGGAGTGATATTGCCGCGTTTGAGATCAGGCCGGAGATAGTTAACCCACCTCAGTCTGCAGCTCTTGCCGGTTCTCTTCAGGCCTGCACAATACATACATTTCAGGTATTGCTTGAACAGAAAAGCAAATCTGCAGAAGGAATTAATATCTGTGCTTTCTCTAACTAATAATTACATTAAATCAAAACATTACATTAAAACCTTCACCAACAAATTGGTCCTATCCCGGAGAGTGGTCATTACATTAAATAAAACCATTTCATTAAAACATTCACTTACAAATTGATCATCAATATTCACCCTACAGCACAGCTTTGTTAGCCATAAATACCCACCTCATACAAGATGATGAAAATAACTAACCTACTGCACAGGCTTTAATGCCATTGCTCATGCCCAACAGGCTGTAAATAAATATCCAATAGCCTGCTATGCAGTAGCCATCGCATTAAACCTTGCTCAACAGGTAACCTACTGCACAGGCTTTAATGCCATTGCTTATGCCCAACAGGCTGTAAATAAATATCCAATAGCCTGATATGCAGTAGCCATCGCATTAAACCTTGCTCAACAGGTAACCTACTGCACAGGCTTTAATGCCATTGCTTATGCCCAACAGGCTGTAAATAAATATCCAATAGCCTGCTATGCAGTAGCCATAGCATTAAACCTTGCTCAACAGGTAAGTTGTTGGAACTTGGTCGCTATGCAAGATGGACAGCATTTAACCCATGAAATCCAACAACCGACATCACTAACTCAAATTAGTTGAGCCATAAATATTCGTCTAAGTAGAAAATTACAACATTTAATACATCAAATCCAACAATCCACATCGCCACTAACACAGCATTAAATACTAGGCTGCCTGATGAATATTGATCTCATATTGATATCCAACAAATTGCCATATATTACTCCATGCAATAATAAGCATCCACAGCCCAGTAAACACTCAATCACAGATTTAAGTATTCACATACATATAACATACCCGCTGCTTTGGCGAGAAAACTCCAGCGCCCATTCCCGTGTAAATTTATATACCTAATCAGCTCCATGTCCTCTTCGACAGTCCAGGGACCCTTCCTCATCTGGGTTTCATCATCATACTCACTCGCAGAAGCTAACAACCAAGTACTGTCCTCCATTAAATTAGCCCACAATCCTGGATCTTCTTCAACTCTATTCACAATGTTTCTTTTCCAATCACAGCACGCACTTATTTTTCGTAAGTCACTATCCACATTTCTTCTTTTTAAGCGGATCTAGTTTAAGTTAATGAAACTACATCATTGGATTGTCATTTGATCATTCTTTTTAAACTGAGAATCGAACTTGGGTCAAGGAAACAAATCTCAATTATAATGTTCCAACATACTGCACTGCACAGCTAGATCAGTAGAAAAGGAAATTGCACTCCATATTGCACTCCATTTTTTAACTGGTGTGCATTCGAAACATCCTATGATGATTCCTGTTGTCGATTTTAAAAATGGCAAATGTGGATTGTCTGAAAGAAGAACTTGTAACTAATCACCACGGAAAATAAGTGCACTCTTAAACTTATCACTTCAAACGAAAAAGAAGTTCCTGGAAATCGATCGGGGGCCTGGACCTATGAAGGAAAACTCGAACTAACGTCTGCCTAAATTATACTGTACCACAGTGAATATATCTCTACAGCTAGAAGTGAATGCAACCGGCCAGTAAGCTTTCTTTGGAATGTACAGGTGAGCATGTTGACGCCATTTATATACAAATCTGCACAGGATGCCCAGCACGCACGTTTGAGGCCAGTGATTTGGAAGATTGAAATCAGGCACGTTACGTGGCCGATGGGCAGAGGATCTGCATTGGACCACAGCTAAAATTAGCTGCTTTAAGAAACTTTAGTCCACGTTGAATGATCATTTCCACTTCCAGCGCCATTGATATGACATTAAGAAAACTAAATGCACGTGGAATTACCATTTCCAGCACCATTGAAAGGACACTTGGCAAGGAATCCCAAAAAGCAACAGTAACAGCGGCCAAGGACCACTTCATAGCATTTAGATTTTGATTCAGAAGCCCGAGATCACACAACATGAGACACGGATGGAAAATCTGGATTAAAATTTGGTTTCGGAGTTATATTACAGAGAACTCGAAAACCAAGGAGCAATGTGGTTGGAGATTATAGGGTGAAAGGTACATTAGGTGTATCTAAGTTTTTTTAAGTTAATTGTTACTTGGCTACAGAGAACTCGAAAACCAAGGAGCAATGTGGTTGGAGATTATAGGGTGAAAGGTACATTAGGTGTATCTAAGTTTTTTTAAGTTAATTGTTACTTGGCTACAGCTACAGTTAATATTATATCTACAACCTGCCCACTGGATGGTGGCTTTGGTTTTGATAAAGTGGGATTTATTTAGTCCCCAGAGAACGGTCGCTCAGCCATAGCTCGGTTGATGCCCGACAAAGTGAAGACACGTATCACGTTTTTGGGATTATTTTAAGGAACCCCGTTTATTATTGGAGTTGTCTAAACAGGGGACTTTTTGACTTCTTGGTTTTTACTAGTTTCTGTTCATTAATCTTTAGTTTCTGTTCATTAATCTTCATGGAATTTTCAAAACTCTTAAAAAAACATTGCTAAATCTTAGCAGCTGATGCGCGCTGGGGAGTTTTCAAAACTCTTAAAAAACACTGCTAAATCTTAACAGCTGTAAGTGTTGGAGAGTTTTTTTGTCACTTGATTTCATTTCTGAGCTTAAAATTGCCCAACAAACAACATAAATTAAAAAAATTTCCTAAAAAATCAAAAAGTTCCAGTTAGACAACTCCTTTATTATTAGTAGCTATAGCTATAGTCTGTATGTACCAGGGTGATATGACGTTAAACGTCATGCTGTTTTGACTTTTTTAACGTTGGGATAAAAATTGCTTATTTATTTAATTCAATCTTTTAGAACTTGGATTTTGAATTTTTTTAGTGGTACTCCCGATCATTGGACTTTGGTTGGTTTTCATTGAAATTGTAATTTTATAAGATTGGTTTAAATAGATTAAGATCTGGAATTTTTTAATTTTGAATTAAATTTATTAAAAATTTGAGAAGAAATCTTTGATTTTTTTTTTAATTTATTAAAAAATAGAAGAATGGTCGGAATGGTATATGAGTTATGGAAGCACAATATCGTATTTACTGAAGGTAATTGAGTGTCTTAAATTTATTTATGCATTTACAACTGCAATTTGATTAATGAGAAATTCTAATCTGACAAAAAAAAATATACAATAAAATTAATATAATAAAACCTAAAAAAAAGCATTTTCTTTTATTTATCGAAATTGTTCTTTTAATTGAAAAATGGAGTAACCACCTTTTTAAGTGTGTTTTTTTTCACAATTTGATTTTGCAATTGTTATTTACAATTTTATCAAAATTTAAATTAATTTTTACTAAATTAAATAATAATATAATAATTTCCTTTCTATTATAAATAAAAAACAATTTTATAAAATATTTAAAACGATAATTTATTCCTATATTAATTCAATTTCTTCACTGTTTTCATTTTTTATGAATAATCTAATGATATATTTTTACAAAAAATATTTTATAAGAAAATTAAAAATATTTATTTTTCAATGAAATTAATATAAATCCATTTAAATATGGACATTAATAGGTATCCAATTTCTTGAGGTGTATATTTTTTATTATTTGGATTCTTCTGGGTACTTAATAAATCTTATATTAACTAGGATAAAGTGAAAGCTTCTCTCAATAACAACTTGTTACATGTAAAGTGACAAATATAACAACAATTCTCTATACCAATTTTATGGTGACTTATTTGTTTTTAATTATTTATTTTGTTATGCTACTTATAACCTGACAAGTCTGAAAACAGCTCATACTAAATTATAAAAATCTCTCTTAACACAATTATTAAATTTTCAAAATAATAAATAATTTTTAGAAAGATATATACTTAAGTTTTAATTATATATAATTTGACTCTTAGATTTTTAAACTTCCAATTTTTAAATTCTAATCATATGATTTGACTTTTCTATTTCTAGATTTTTTTATCAACGTGCTTGGGTGTCATCAAAATCGCTCAACGCTCATAGTAAATGGACAAGTTTGAGGAATTTATGTTTTTAAATAAAATCTAATTATATACTTAATTTTTGTTCATTTTTATAATTTGACCTTTCATTTAAAAAAACAATAATCAAAGTTACATACATACAACCATTCTAATACTTGTTCTCATATACTTATCCATCAAAACCAGCAATGCTTTGGTGTCATTAAAATCTCTCAAAATTAAAATTGATACTAAGGGGACACATTTGTGTAAAATATAACTTTTAAATAAAATCTCCAAAAAAAAAAAATTTAAAATATTTTTTTATTTTGTATTATGATTTTAAAATATATCATTAAATTATAATTAAATTTTAAATTATTTTATTTTAATGTTTTGAGAATAATTAAAAATATTAAATTATTTATGAAAACTATGATATGAATTATTTAGGGTAATAAGGTGCATTAGTTTTTGTTTTTGTTATGTCTTTGGATATATAGGATTCGGGTCAATGGTTTTTCACTTTGCAATGTTTTTATATAATTAGTATTTTGTTTTTTTATTTTGAATTTTTTATAACTGAAAAATATTTTAACTATTATTTTATTAATAAAATATTTTATAATAAAACAAATAATATTATTTAATAAAATATGTTGAATTGGGAAAAAAGATATAGTTGTTAAAGAGTGTTTGATGACCCACAAGAGAAAAAAGACATGTTGCAGAAGCCACTCAATGAGAACTCAAGATGCATGAGGCATCATCCCCAAAAATCAGGTCACAACTCCTAGTTGAGTGCTAAAGACCAGGAGGCTCATAAATGAACAAGTCCTAGGCAAAATATCATATATTAGTATGTCCATGAGCAAATGGAGGCTAGCATTGGAGAGGGATTAAATATGAGAATGCAAGAGATGACGCATTGAAGGATTTTTTGCTCTTGTGGTTCAGGGAACGGGATCGGGGGTTCTAGAGCAAGCAGCTTGGTTTCTCTCGAAGTTGGCTAGGAGGAACAACTTCTCCACTTATGTTTTCCCAACATTGCTGCCAGGTTTTTATCTTATGCGTCAACTATATATATATATATATATATATATATATATATATATATATTGAATCTGAGATTGTTAGTAGGAAGGATGCATCTAATCTGTGCTCTTAGGCATTTAGCTGCATCGACATAGTCTCTACATAACTTTCATGCTTAATATGTATTTGTTAAATATTGCACTCTGGCAATCTATTTTTTATCTAGGTTTATATTGTTAAAATTCACTCTATCTGTTTTTCCTATGCTATCGAATTTGTAAATTATCTTTGTTTAGTTATCGAAACTATATTTATGTAGTCAAAGTACAAACTTTAGTAACTATGTTATCTATAAATTCTTCACTTTTAAGAATTTGTTTGTGTACAAATCAAATCCGTTAAGTTGGATATATACCAATCATAGTAACGAACTGTTGGATCTAAGTAGTTATTCTTTAAATATCAAATTCTTATAGAACGAACCTAAGGTATAGTTTTTTTGCCAAAACCCTAAATTTTTCGAAAAATTTAAAATTTTCAAAATACAGATAAATTTCATAAATGCAGTCAACTAATTATTTAATTAGTTAAATGTTAATGAATTCATTATCTGAATTATTTATTTGATTATGTTTATCTTATAGAACAATTTCTTTTTCAATTTACTGACTTGTTTTTCTTTGCGACCACAAGGTGGAACTGTCATGAAAAATTTCTGGGTTTACTTAGCTTTTGAGCTAACGCAGAAAGTTTTCCTGCTCTTAAAGACTTATAGATAAGAAGTTCGGGTGCTGCTTGTCAAAATTCTAAAGCATTCAATTATAAGTTCGTCGCACAATATTAAACTCAGTAAAAGAATATACATGCTAGTCAATTTCCATTTCTTATCGAGGTAAAATCATTAAACTGTTCTTCCTTTTAAGATGTTATGGAAATGAGATTTAGTTCTGTTAGTGATGGTGACAGCTGCTTTCTTTCTAGTAGATGGAATTTATAGTTCTCAAAACATACTGAATCCTTCGAAGTCTACACTATCCGTCAAGTGTAAAAATGTCTTAAATATTTCTTTGCAAGCAGATTAAGAATGGCAAAGTTATTAAGTCAATGGTCTAATTTAAAATGTGCGTAATTTCTAATTACGGCATAATTGATTTGGCTACTGCTTGATATGAACGTAGTGCATATTGATAAAGAGTTTATGTACCAAAATCCTACTTCCATTCCTTTGAAGTTTTAAGGGGTTATAACCTTATTGCATACCATATTCAATTAAATTTTACTAGTGTTGGAGAATTAAAGTCTTATGTACCATAATCGCTTGGAAAGTAACATTCAGTTATGGTTAACATATATCATTAAAATTTCAAGGTTAAGCCCTTAAGCATTGTGAGACTTAACATCCTCAAAAGCAAACCTTGCTAGTTCAAAATAAATCATTCAAAGGTAATGAGACTAACACTAGCAAGAAAGATATTTACCATAGAATGATTACATAAATTTCTTTTATAACATAACAATTAGCCTAACTTTGAATAAAGTTAAAGTTGGTTTAGTGAATAAATGCCATGTTTATATAACAAAGGGGTCATAGGATAGACCTCACCCATAATGAGTCTATGGTTTACCCTTGAAATTAAGTTCTATAATCTTTTACTATGATGTCTCCTTTATCTCCTTTACATGCATAATATACTAGATTAAGTATTGATTCTACCTTTGCTTAAGCCTACAATTACTTAGTTGAATGAGTACTTGTTTGTGAGTAAAGTCCTCACCAAGAGAAATAAACGTTATTAATCTCTTTTTATAACATACTTACAAGACTCTATTACTACCAATGTTATAATTGTTTGATGAAGGAATGTTTGCATAGCATAGAGAAAAGGGTTATGCAAAGGACCATGCCATGATGTAAAATAGGGCTAAACTCGACTTACGTTTTAAGAGCACCATACTTTATAAATTACAAGGGTCGTAAGACCCCCCACGACCTCGATGATTGCAATGGCAAAGTGTTTATAGTAATACGATCTTATGTTTTCCATGCAGCGTATGTAATAGGCTGACATTGGAACATGGGTTATACTTGATCCTTCGATTACCAAATGATTGGAAAAATGCTTGCAGTGGAAAGTGTGCTCGGACTATAGACTTTTAACCACAGCATGCAAATTATTTGTTGACTAATGTGACATCATTTTGGCCATGTGTTACACAGTAAAAGCACTGCACTGAACCATAATTTGTCATTAGCTCTGTCACCTTTGGGCCTCCTACCGCTCTGCTATGGCGTTCTTGTCTGCACTGTCACTTGCACCTGTTGTTGGTAGTCTTCATGTCTGTTGTTTTTCCCTGGTAAGATTTCCCCGAATGCTTAATAGAGAGATGTTGTCATGAAACTGTTTGTTGCTTGGGTAAGGGTTAGTGATACTTGCTCCAGGGTTTTACCATTGTGGCTAGCTCCATTCAAAATCCTTCGACTCTACAGATTTTTTTATTATCCTTGGCCTAGCACTACGAGTCATGGTCTTGAAAATCAACAATTAGGGGAATCAACAATTAGGATAGGGCTTGTACTCATGTTACATAGGGTCGATTCTTGTTCGCGACGACTATACCCCTATGTACACCAACGTGGCCCACAAGCATGGGGCACGAGTAAGCTGGGGATATTTGAACTTGTGACCTTCCATTTACAAGTTCTCATATAATTTCCTCGTTACCACTTACTTTACCCCCTAAGGGCATGTATTATTATTTTTATTAATATTATCCCTTAGTTAATTTTTTTTTTTTTGTGTGTGGTAATACACACACACACACACACACACACACCCTCTTAGGGGCCATCTCAGATCATTATATTTTATAATCTAGAATTAATATTTACAATTACACCCATCTCTTCACAGCCATCTTAGATCATTATATATTATAATCTAGAATTAATATTTACATATATTGAGTTCATTGTGGAAAGCTTACCATATGGCCTATACAAGTATATTTATATCATAGATGCTTTTCCATTGAGGCCTTGGCTTTGAGCTCCACGCTAGGAACCCATACTAGCATTTTTTTCGTTATCTACATATGGGGTTGTTTAATGAAGTTCACATGGCTTGACTCTTGTCATTACGATGACACATTTACAATTTATACATTATTTCTTCAATATGTTCCAAGGGTAAAAATTGGGGTATTACATTTAATGACCTTGAATGGAATACCTAGATGCAAAGAAGTGCAAGGAAAGAGAAGTGCCTATACGAAGGTGTTGGACAAAATGCCACACTAAGAGGGGGGTGGGGGGTGAATCAGTGTGTCAGCACATTTAATCATTTTCAACTTCTTTAAAAACCAAATAGAAAACAACATTTGCATGCTTCCAAATATATCAACATCAAACATATCATCAACATAGATCATAAGAGACACTTCATAAGATAAGATTTGTAAACTTTATTGTATCTGATTTGATAAGGGTTATGATGGAAGACTGCAATCTTCTCAATTACACCAACTCCAAATGACTAAGAAGCAACAACTTATATTCCAAGAACCTGCTTGGTTTTTCTTAATTCCAACTGAGAAAAGGGTTGTAAGACCCAAATTGCAATTGCAACCAAATTCTTGTCACGTCACATTTCATCTGCAACTTGTCATTAAATTTGTCATATCAATATGCTTTGTCAAATCATCTTCTGCTCATCAACCTGTCACTTCTTCTATCACATCGATCTATCCACAGTCATGTCATCAATCTATTCACTAACATGTCATTAACCTATTCACAATCTAGGGTTTGATGTCATGTTTTTCAAAGTGTCAAGTCACGACATATTTGGTTCATTCCCATATCAAAGGTTTTTGTACAAGACTATGTTGAATGCTTTAAGTCATAAAATGTTTAACCAAAGAACTATGCTCAAAATACATGTCATGCCCATTCACTATTTATGTCAAGTTTAATGTGGGTGTCATCAACTCGTCTGTTGTTGCGGTAATATAAGAAAAGATAAACTCAGACATATACAAAAATATATCATATTAGAATAAAAGCACATGTCTGTTGTTGTTAAGTCTTCAACTCCTCTATCCGATCTACAGAGCTTCCACACACCACTGAATTCCTCTTCTAGCACTGTTGTTGTCTTAGAAAATATACACTTGAAATCAGAACTTCATCTACACTTCTCCCAAATGTTTCATACCCAAAAATTAGAGAAAAGGATTTAACAAATCTTTCTCTAATAATTTGTTGCAGCTACCTCAGTCTTCTCACCCAAAAATCAGAGCTCTAATTGACCATTGAATTTCATTGCCTGAGTCTTGGTAAAACATAAAAAAAAAATTATGTTGCACTGAATTACAAGTTTGTTGCCACCGAATTACAAGTTTGTTGCCACCTTAGTATATTGTTTATAACTCGCGGCTTCCTAAGTCTCTTGAATATCCAAATTTCAAACCTTAAACTTCAAGCTTCAATCTCCATTGCGGCTTCCTTGGAATGATCCTAAGTTTCATCCGAAAATCAGAGCTCATTTTTTAATTTTTTCACCCTACAAATTGAGGGTGTTGGCTCCTTATATATATATTAAAAATTTGTTTGCGCCGAGATATAACTTGGTCAATTTTAATATTAATTACCAAATTCTAGCAAAAAACACCGAGAAAGTGCAAATCATTTATTGTTTAGCTTACTCCTTTTATATATACCAAAATATTATACATCACAAGATATCAAGGAATACACCAAAGGATTATACATGAAAAAATATCAAGAACAAAGGATTATACAACACAAGATATCAAGGTATATATCAAAGGATTATACATGACAAGAAAATGTCCATTCCGGAGTAAGTTGTAAGTTAATTTTATAATAAAAGAAATTTATTTATAACTATGATTTTAATTTTGGGGTGTCTTTCTTCTTTACATAATTAAAAATCACCTTCAGTTGAGCATGTACATGGAAATTAAGTGAATGCATTCACAACAAAGGTTAGACTACTCGAACTTAGTGAGACCCTCCATAGGATAAGGAAGGGGATAACTATATAAGGTTCTAGATCCCCTCTTTTGAGCTACACTTTAAAAAATGATTCAATCTCAGAGTTGTTCCACAAATTTGATACGGTCATCCAGTTAGTGCATTCCTACATATATTTTAACAAAAGGACATTGAACAAACAGATGGGGAGACTATTTTCAAATTGTGATCTATGTCCTTGTTCCTAAGTGTCGACCATTCATCCACATTTTCTTAACCTTTGTCAAAGAATCCACAAATTCCCCTGCTCGCTAAAAGTTTTGACACTATATCAAAAGCCACCCACTCACTTCTAACTAAGTTTATAAAATATTGTATACTTTAACTTAATTAAATCGAACATAACAATTGCATTTAAAATTATATTAAATTAATTATAATATTTATAACTAACTTTCAACCAATTACTTAGCAAATACAATATTTCATCAAAATAAATACATTACATTTTCAGTATGACTTTTATTTAAAGCATTAATTATTTACCCTTAAAGTATAATTGCTAGTGTAATATTTAATGACTTTCGGTGGATAAACTTTATCTTACATTTATTATTCACCGGGACTCTAGTTAGAGCTTCCTAGTTACAAACATTAACTCATTCAAATAAGTTAATCATATCTAAAAAATGAAAAAATAAAACCATAAAATATAAATCTTTAAACAAATTTTAAGACATAAATAAACTTTTACTATTTATCTAAACTTTACATAAAATGGAGATAAACATTGATGTACCACAAATGTTTTCATCTTCTCAATAAACTAATGGGGCTTGAGGCCTTCAGAGTGGAACCCAATATTTACCATGTTTGCAAGACCTCATTGCATTTGGTGGATATTTCTATACTTTGTAGCTTTGCAACTTCCCTCTCTTTGTGCAGTACTGTTGCAGCTGCAACATTTTCCCGAAATTCAAAAAAAAAATTGGGACCCTCCTCTTGCTTATTTTGGTTTGACTTTTGATTTGGTTTGATGATTCTCCAGAAACATTATTCCTAATGCCAGAAATGTTTCATTAAATGTTTCAATTTACCTTGCCATCGAATGCATCGTTGAGTATTTGAGTCGGAAGTTTAGTCATTTTCGCTCCCGCCGTTGCGGAAGAGTGATAAGCAACTAGCTCCGATAGTTTTCTCCGATGAACTCTGTCTCAATCAGCTGTCATCTGGTTTTCCATCGGGACGTATTGTCTCTAAGTATTCCGCAGTGGCGGATGGCACATCACCTCATTTTTTCTGATTCCGTCGATTTTTTTTTCACCGATCCTTAAAGTTTAAGTTTCCGCCATTGTGGCTTTGAAGAAGGTTATCTACCCGGTGGTTTGATTTTGTTTCCCACAGACTCGATGTTTTTCTTCAATTTTTGTCTCCGATTTTTCCAAGTTGCGGAACTGAATGTCTTTTATGTTTCCGCCGTTGCGGCTCCTTATCCTCCTATCGCTCTGACGTTTAGTCTTGCGAGCTCCGATGCGTTATTGGTTTCTCCCAGGTGTCTCGGCAGTTCTCCTAGTTGTTTTACCACCCGACATTGCGGGAGGAGATGTTCTTGTGACCTCCGATCCTTGTGCTTTTTCCATCCGACGTTTCACCCACCGCTTATGGTTGACCATATATATTTAGGGTTGGGTAAGTTGATTATTCTATTGCTATTTTGGACTGTCATTGTCATTTTCGATCGAACCTACCAGGACCCTCGCTGTCGGTGTACCCGTGTTCCCAGGTGGCTCAACCGTGGAAGCCTAGCAGTATTCCTCCCGCCAATTGTGCAGCAGTGCCAGGTAGGCTCTTGTACGCATTATCTCGTTCTGTTTGAGCTGAGCATTTTGATTATTGTTCCATGGTTAGGTTTTCACAACCGTTTTTTCTTGGTCCCCGTCGTTTACATGTATATATGCTGGGGGCGTGTAGCATAACTATCAGTGGGGAGTTTGGTGGCCCAAGGGGTAGTCTTCATCTGCGGCCGTTATGATTTTTGACCCTGCACTTGATTGTTAGGGAAATTGGTGTAGACGGCCGTTACGTTGTCTGCACCAGTCTGCCTCATTTTTTGATGGGCTATGTGGGGAAGGTTTTTCATGGCCTCCCTGTAAAATGTTGGACTGGTTTCCCCCACTCAAGTTTCCCACATCCTCAAACCAAGGCCGCGCTTTACCTCGTTGTTTCAAAGTGACCCGTTTCACAGCTGGATTCGAACCCGAGCCAGTCCGGAGTAGCTTAGCACCGCCCAACCCAAGACTAATCGTAGAATGCATCTGCAGTGTTTTATTGAGGTGCCCCCATTGAGTAACTTGAATAGGTGCTCCTGCCGTCCTACGTAGCGCAATAGTCATGGTGCCCATAGCGAGCCTGAGGTTTCCTCTTTTAATGTAGACTTCGTTTCCCATTCAAGTTTTGTTAACTGAGCCGATTTCAGTGCTAGACAGGAATATTAGCATTAACATATTTTCTTCATTTAATTAACTGTCATCATGTTAAACACATATGAGGTAAAACACTTTGCATTGTTATCTCAATCTCTGTAATTTATTCGGAAATAGCCTAACAGTTACAATTTTATACATGACAGGAAGATTCCTCCGAACTCATAATGTCTAAGCGGAAAAAGAAGAAGGCCCCTGTGGTCGAAGAAGATCCCGATGTAGAAGTCATCACCAAGACTGAATATATTTATGAAGATACCAAATGTATAACTGTGTCGAGCCTGAGTATTAGTGGGGAGACATTTACAGGTTGATCACATACCGAGAGGTGCGTGATATAGGCTTTGAGGATGAAGGAATATACACCAATATCGAAAGGTCTTCACTGATGAAGATTGCTACAACACAAAAGCTCTTTCCATGCTCTGAAGTGATTGGGTGGATTATTCCTAGGGCAGATGTAACCACTATGATTCTTCAGAATGTTGACAAACAAGGCTGTGCTGCCTATAGCCCAGGATATGTAGCCCTGGCCTACCACCTGCCTGAAGTAAAAATATTTTTAACTGAAGATTGGCTGAGAAACATCAGAATGGACCTCATTGAGACCCTCAAGAGGATGCTCTTACCTAGAAGAAACTTTAGAACCAGGCCAACGGGAGAATATGATACCGCGAGCTTAAGGACCCCTTATAGGTTCATTGCCTTAATGCTCAATATAATTTTTGGAAGAGCTCATGGAAAAAGCTTCAAATTGGAGTGGATGCCGATTATTTTTTATGTTGTGACATAGGGGACCATTTTCAACTGGGCCAACATAGTGTCGAATAGTCTTTTATCTTGTATGGCCTCAGCTTTGGGAGGAGTGTCCCAAAAGAGGTCAGAATTTTACATGAGCGCCATACTCATTGATTGCATATTGTGCAATCAACCTTTCCCTGACCTAAGGTGCATTTGGGACCGAGAAAGGATACCTGTCTACTCCGCATACAAGCCACTGTGGGCTCATAAGTACCATAGTCACTACAGAGAGGTTTGTGAACATTTTATCATGCCATTGTATACTCTTATTTTCTTGAAAGAATGTGACTGCATGTCTGAGGAGGCACTGCAGGTGATCGAGGAATATGTTGATTATTACCTGACTGAGGAGGGGCTCTATTTCAGAATGTTTGGAGGCTCTAGAGCACCCTCCCTACTTCCCAAATATGCCATAGACTATATAGTTCATAAAGAGGCCATTAGGCAAGTCTTCCTGGATGGCATAGGAAGATTTTTATTTGAACACAAGAAGGCTGCATATCCTCCTTTGCCTTTCAGGTTGGGGAGTTATAAGTTTATCAGATGGAAGAAGGCAGATGAATTTGTGGAGGAATTGGAAAAGTTTCATTTTGGTGAAATGTCCTTCCACATAAATGACTCCCACAACAAGGTGGTTGAGCATTGCAAAGAGGCCAATGTCCACTTTGAATACACCCACCATTGGGATAGAGAAGAGTCTGTCTTCCGCAGTGCATTGAACATAATAGCCTTGAGGAAAAGGTTCAAAAAGAAGATCACCACCAAAGGTGGAAAGGGGCAATATGAGCAAGCAAAGGCCGAGGAGGAAACCAGGAAAAGAAACGAAGAAGCCCAAAGGTTAGCACAAGAAGCTGAGGGGTGGCTGGAGGGAGAAGAAGAAGAGAAAAGATGAGCTGCACAAGAGGCAGCCAAAAAAGTGGAAGAAGATGCCAGACTTGAAGAAGAAGAAAGAAAAAGGAAGCTAGAAGAGGATCTTCAAAAATAGGAGGTAGAGAGGATGAAGCTGACCCAGACAGTGACAGAACAGTCAGCCTCTGACATAGCTGACATTCAGACCCATGACGTGGAGAACCCCGATGTGCAGGACCCAGAAGTACCTGGTGTCAGCACACCTGGACAGTCTATGGTCCCCACACTTAGACTGGTCCCCTTTGAACATAAGATAGGGGAAGAATTCCTTGATTTTAATACTATCTTCTATGACAAGGAAAGAAAAAGGATAGTGAAAAGAACTGAAAAGAAGGTTGAAACAGGGGGTCTGTCCGAGAAGATGATAGCTGATACGACCATTGTATATGGAACAGACCAAGATCCCAAATTCACTATTAGAGCAGGGGCTGCATTGATCCACGCCACAGAGGACAATGTAGATAAGATAATGACTGATCTAGAGCAGTATAAGAAGTCTTCTTCTCAACTAAAGGGTAGACTAAGAAAGGAAAGAGAAGAAAACAACAAGTTGAAGAGAAAATTTGAAGATGTGCAAAAGGAGATAAAGTCTTTAAAGGTTGAATTGCAGGTTCTCCAAGCAGAAAGAAGATCTATGGAGACCGCCTAGGAGTGTCTTGAGAGAATACGACAAGAATATCAGGAGTTAAGGGCGGAGAAGGAACAACTGCTAGGAAAGATAGAGGATCTAGAGCTACAAAAGACCACCTTGGAGACGAATGAGAGGTAATATCAAGAACAAGAGACAAAACATCAAGAGAAGATTACATCTCTGACAGCAGCTTTGGAGGAAGCTAAAGAACAACGGGTTAATCTTCAACCTTTTAAGGAACATGTGCTGGCACAAAAGGCCAAGATGCTCCAGCTGCAGACGGCCATAGAAGATGAGAGATGCAAGGTTTTGCAAATAGATGGTCGATTGGAGGATATTTTGGAGACCTCCTCATATTTTGTTGATAGATCTTAGGACATCCTGGAAGTCCTGACAGCAAGGATGGCAAGGTTAGAGGACAATGACGAAGTTCCTACAGAGCTGCCCTCGAAAGATCTACCGACCCTTAAGCAGGATTATGACTTACTGGAGTTTGTTATTAACACAGCTGAGGAATTCAAAAAGGCTATTAGAAAGACGAAAGGAGCATGTACATAATTCTTTATAAGGCTCCTGATTACCTATAACTGGTGCCAAGTAGAAGCTGAGCAGAGACTGGATGCTTTTCCGGACCACAACTTGTTTGTGGAAATTTTATAGAAAAGGTACCAAGAAGAGGAAAGAAAAATACAGCACATTAAAGTTCTCGATGACCAGACCTTAAGGAATGAGGTATACCATTCCGTAGTCAGTGTGCTGCTATTAGAAGATTAGCTTCAGTTGAGTGCAGCCAGAATTGAAGCCATCAAGAACCAGGCTGCAAAGTTCGAGATAAATATTCATTTTTTGGAACCTTCCGAGTTTGAAGGCCTCTCCTCAGAGGCGTTAGCTTGGAAGAAATTTCTAAATGCCCAAGCGGGACCCTCCTCATGAATATTGGTTCATTTTTTGTAATATGTTGTAATTTTGTAAGCACTAAGTGAAAGCAAAGTCTTGGAAGGCGAAAAGTTGGGGAAGCCCAAGAGCCATTCGTAGGCAGCCCAACAGTCTTATTCTTTTTGTATAAATATAAAGGACTTAGAAGAACAAGGGGCTTTTTTCCCAGTGAGACAAGAAAAGAGATATTGTAAGAAGAACTACTTTTTTTTTACAATAAAGAATTATTGTTTTGCCTATCGGAGAAATTTTGGTGGAAGGTTCAAATGTTATGCTATGGATTAGTGGAAGATGAACTATTTTTTTTTCCAGCTCTTTTTCCATTAACTATGAGATCGTTCTAACTCTTAGGGCCTATGTTCTTGCTTGAATGATTTCTGGTTTATTCTGTGAAACTACCACCATGAGTAATGGATGTTGTTCATAAGCAATTGGCTATCTGATTGTCTAAATATCTTTAATCGTTCGTGTGTTGTGGGAAGGAATATTAGCTATCTGTAATTTTTCTTTATAATGCATGTGCAATATACATTACTCATTGATAAGTTACATTTCAGCTCCCCGGGGATAAATAGATAGATAGATAGTTAGATTTATTTTATTTCTGTGTATGTGATTTAGATGCTTGTGAGTCCTAAGATGAAAGGTAAGAACCTGCGCATCACTTTGTGACTACTCCTTGCATGTTAATTAGGCACGTGCATATCATACTTTAAGTCAAAATACAAAAAAACATATACGGTGGACCGGGCCACAACCGGTAAACCCTTTTAGTTTTGTTACTTGACCTACGGTAGTCAGACCGCAAACCGGATAGATTCCCTACACCAAATAGTCACGGGCTAGTTGGGAACGTTGATTGGGGAGAATCCCTTGCTGTTGCCGCCTGCGGATTTCCAGGCCTCAACAGTTTCTGGCACTAGAAGGAGGGCCGCCAGTGCATGGCTGGCCAAGGAAACCTATTTTCCCAAGATTACCCCATCAACAATATTTTGGAAGCTTTGTCCTGACCCAAGTACTTAGGGTCTGGAAGAACTTGTAGAAGCAGACTTACAAGTTTTGGTTCCACCTTTGAAGTAAATAAGCCCAGTTTCACCTTACTCATGGCTGGTATAAATGTGAATCAGCCCAACCCATCGTCGGCTTGGAAAGCTAGATCACCTTTGAACCTAACACCTCCATTGCATAACCTACCTCAAGCTTTTGAGAAGTTGCTACCTAAGTTTGATCCCAATGAAAAGATTGCTGTGGATGACCACTTGCAAAGCTTCTATTTAGCAATAGAAGGGTTAAGGGCTGGGGAGTACGAGGATGTTGTCTATAGATTTTTCCCGCATACCCTTAAAGGAGCAGCAACATCCTGGTATTTCGGTTTGCCTACAAACTCTATTCCCGATTGGGACACCTTCGAAAGGATTTTCAGAAGTAAATACGTAGCCCAAAAGACACATGCATCACTAATGAAAGGTCTTTTTTTTTTAAAGGAAAAGAATGAGAAGGTACATTGTTTCACTCAAAGGTTTTCAACATACCTCAAGAACTTTTCTGAAATTGACAGATCCTCAGACAAAGTCCTAATTGAATATTATACCTCAGCTCTAGGACCTGAGCTAGCCATGTTTGCCAAAATGAAGGCCAGACCTACGTTGGCAGAGACTTATGAAGAAGCAGAAAAGGTAGAAGCTGAAAAGGAAAGTATAGAAGATTATCCCGAGCTACCTGAAGAAAAAAATGCCGGGAGGAGAGCCTTATTACTGTCTAAACCTAAAGAGGAGAAATCACATGATTTTGAGGGAATGCCAAAAATGATAAAAAAACTCTCCAACCGAATAATAGATTTAGAGAAAGAAAGGGAAATTCAGAAAACTTATAGACCCTACTACCAAAAAAGGGAGGATAAAAACCAATTGAAAATCCCTCCACCTAATTTAGCATCAATGAATATAATAGAGGTAGGGGGGGACAATTTCTGCACTTTTCACCAACAACCTCATTCTTAAAAGAATTGTCCTCAATGGTTAAATTCGATGACATTGGTAATGAACCAATTCTTGGATTCTAAATTGACAAAAGACAGCAAGGGAAAAGAAAAGAATAACAAGACCATAGAGAAACAAGAAGAGGATACCATGTTCTTATGGGGCGGTGTCTCGCTTTTCGATATAGAAGGAAGCATTCTTAAACCCGAAAACATACCAACAGCAACAAAAGACACGGATCTGATAATTAAAGACCATACAACAATTTCGAAGATTAAGAAGTTGCAAAAGAATTTCAAGAGACAAATAAATGACAATGTTAAAGATGAAACACCCGAAGTCACTACTGTCAACCAGGAAACAGAGCAAACCGACAAACAGGCCAAGCTTATGGAAGGACAAGTAGATGTTAACAAAGAAAACACTAAAAAAATTGAGGAGCCTAAAAACCAACCGGGGTAAGAAGACATCGAACTAAGTTGGGAAGAAAAAGCTAAAACCCCACCTTTTCTGTTGACTCTAGAAATACTGAATCATAACGGGCATAATTGCTTATTAGATTCTGGATCATCAGTAAATTTTATGCCCTTCGAAGTCTGTAAAAATATTAATGGGCAGCCAAAGCCTACAGCCTGGGATGTAGTGCAACTGGACAGAACAAGTGTCAAAGTAGTGGGAGAAATGAAGAATGTTCTCATACACCTATCTGCAAATAACAAGATTTGTCAATTTATTGACATTATGGTGGCAGACATACCGGATGGATATGGGCTTATTCTGAACCAAGATTGGTCTGCCAGGTTAAAGGGTTATTTTTCTTCGAACTGGTCTCATTTATGGTTACCTCATAAGGGTACCCCAAACCAGATTAAAATTTTGAGAGAACCTTACATGAAACATACCATCACTAAGCTGGGGGAAGGAAATGAATCTGCTGATTCTGTCCTAGGAAATTATCTAACAGAGCTTGAATTAAGACATCATACCTCAGGAAAGGCCAGTTCTAGGATTGACGCTCAATCTGAGCTCCTTCAACTTCCTCAGGCTGATAAGGATGACTGTAGACTAGTAGACATGGTTTCGATTTCAAAAATAACACAATTAGACCATGAATAGGTTTTGATCTACACTACAGCCCAGCCCTTTCACTCATTAGATTGAAGAATTTTAAGGGTGGGCACACAATTTTATTTTTCGTTTTGTACATAAATAAATGGATGTTGTTTTCCTTTTTGGTTTAATGCTTCGATGCTATTTTCTTTTGGTTTAAAGCTTTGTTGCTAGTTATTTTGGTTTTGAATAAAGATGCAAACTTTTGGTTGCAATGGAAACATCAGGGTTCTTAATTAACTGAAATCTTGGGAAAGAGACTCTGCGTTTAACCAATAGAATGTCTTCTAGTAGGAAGTGTTCCTAATTGGCCATGTATTCATTGAAGTCCTACTTAACCCCTTGTAAATAACTTAGAATTCATAGGTCTGGAATACTATTTCGAGGCTCCATCCATTTCACATTTAAAATGTCCAAGGGAGTAATGGCAAAGGACCCACGGAGAGGAAGCAAGGTAAACAGTTTACTATATATAAATGATCCCATGCCATGATTTCAGAAAGCCTAAAGGCCATCAAGAGTCAGAAATCCTTAAAGAAACAATCCATATCAAAGCAAAGTATCGGAAACATGACTTTCAAATTGCCAAAAGTTCCTCTTTGTCTGTGAGATGAAAAGTAAATTCTTCTCTCACACAAAAGGACACTATGGATAGAGGAGCCTGAATAAAATTCAGAAAGAAAGGCAGAAGGAGGACTCAAAAGAACTAAAGTTCAAATGGCACAAAAGTGCAATGGCATGAGAATGAGGAACAAAGGGGATAGTACTGTTTACCATATGTTACAATCCTGTGGTGTCCAAGCTAGAAACTACCTAAGGACAGGGGTAATATAAATCTCACTTATTAGGCCTCAAAAGAGTTATTTAGACTGGCAAATATTTTGAGTATCTCACTACCCAAAGAATAGACTGCTTCTTAATGATTTAAATGCATGGGTTAGCCAACTTAGGAATACAAGCATCTAGAAGAATTCAACTTAGAGCCAGACAGTCTTTTATTGGGAAGAAGTTAAGTCAGAAATCTGGGTTTCACCAGGTAGTCGCCAATTGTTGCAGCTGCAACATTTTCCCAAAATTCAAAAAAATTTCGGGACCCTCCTCTTGCTTATTTTGGTTTGACTTTTGATTTGGTTTGATGATTCTCTAGAAAGATTATTCCTAATGCCAGAAATGTTTCATTAAATGTTTCAATTTACCTTGCCATCGAACGCATTGTTGAGTATTTGAGTCGGAAGTTTAGTCATTTGCGCTCTCGCCGTTGCGGAAAAGTGATAAGCAACTAGCTCCGATAGTTTTCTCTGATGAACTCTATCTCAATCGACTGCCATCTGCTTTTCCATCAGGACGTATTGTCTCTAAGTCTTCTGCAGTGGCGGATGGCGCATCACCTCATTTTTTCCGATTCCGTTGATTTTTTTTTCACCGATCCTTAAAGTTTAAGTTTCCACCGTTGCGGCTTTGGAGAAGGTTGTCTACCTGGTGGTTTGATTTTGTTTCCCATAGACCCGATGTTTTTGTTCAATTTTTGTCTCCAATTTTTCCAAGTTGCGGAATTGAATGTCTTTTACATTTCTGCCATTGCAGCTCCTTATCCTCCTATCGCTCTGACATTTAGTCTTGCAAGCTCCGATGTGTTATTGGTTTCTCCTGGGTGTCTCGGAAGTTCTCCTAGTTGTTTTACCACCCGACGTTGCGGGAGGAGATGTTCTTCTGACCCCCAATCCTTGTATTTTCGTCATCCGACGTTTCACTCGCCGCTTATGGTTGACCATATATATGTGGGGTCGGGTAAGTTGATTATTATATTGGCATTTTGGATTGTCATTGTCATTTTCGCTATGCTATCATCTTCGATCGAACCTACCAAGACCCCCGCTGTTGGTGTACCCGCGTTCCCAGGTAGAATGCATCTGCAGTGTTTTATTGAGGTTCCCTCATTGAGTAACTTGAATAGGTGCTCCTGTCATCCTACATAGCGCAGTAGTCATGGCGCCCATAGAGAGCCCGAGGTTTCCTCTTTTAATGTAAACTTTGTTTCCCACTCAAGCTTTGTTAACTAAGCCGATTTCAGTGCTAGACAGGAATATTAGCATGAACACATTTGCTTCATTTAATTAATTGTCATCATGTTAAACACAGATGAGGTAAAACACTTTACATTGTTATCTCAATCTCTGCAATTTATCCAGAAATAGCCTAACAGTTACAATTTTATACGTGACAGGAAGATTCCTCCGAACTCAGAATGTCTAAGCGGAAAAAGAAGAAGGCCCCTGTGATCGAAGAAGATCCCGACGTAGAAGTTGTCACCAAGACCGAATATATTTATGAAGATACCAAATGTATAACTGTTGTCGAGCCTGAGTATCAGTGGGGAGACATCTATAGGTTGATCACGTATCGACAGGTGCTTAATATAGGCTTTGAGGAAGAAGGCATATACGCCAATATCGAAAGGTCTTCACTGATGAATATTGCTACAAGACCAAAGCTCTTTCCATGCTCTGAAGTGATTGGGCGGATTCTGCCCAGGGTAGATCTAACCACTATGATTCTTGAGAATGTTGACAAACAAGGCTATGCTTCCTATAGCCCAGGCTATGTAGCCCTGGCCTACCGCCTTCCCGAAGCACAAATATTTTTAATTGAAGATTAGATGAGAAACATCAGAATGGACCTCATTGAGACCCTCAAGAGGATGCTCTTACCTAGAAGAAACTTTAGAACCAGGCCAACGGGAGAATATGATACTGCGAGCTTAAGGAACCCTTACAGGTTCCTTGCCTTAATGCTCAATAGAATTTTTGGAAGAGCTCATGGAAAAGGATTCAAATTGGAGTGGATGCCGATTATTTTTTATGTTGCGACACACGGGACCATTTTCAACTGGGCCAACATAGTGTCGAATAGTCTTTCAGCTTGTATGGCCTCAACTTTGGGAGGAGTGTCCCAAAAGAGGTCAGAATTTTACATGAGCGCCATACTCATTGATTGCATACTATGGAATCAACATTTCCCCGGCCTAAGGTGCATTTGGGACCGAGGAAGGATACCTGTCTACTCCACATACAAGCCACTGTGGGCTCATAAGTACCACAGTCACTACAGAGAGGTCTGTGAACATTTTATCATGCCATTGTATAGTCTTATTTTCCTGAAAGAATGTGACTGCATGTCTAAGGAGGCACTGCAGGTGATCGAGGAATATGTTGATTATTACCTGACTGAGGAGGGGCTCTATTTCAGAATGTTTGGAGGCTCTAGAGCACCCTCCCTACTGCCCAAATATGCCACAGACTATATAGTTCATAAAGAGGCCATTTGGCAAGTCTTCCTTGATGGCATAGGAAGATTTTTATTTGAACACAAGAAGGCTGCATATCCTCCTTTGCCTTTCAGGTTAGGGAGTTATAAGTTTACCAGAGTGAAGAAGGCAGATGAATTTGTGGAGGAATTAGAAAAGTTTCATTTTGGTGAAATGCCCTTCCACAGGAATGACTCCCACAACAAGGTGGCTGAGCATTGCAAAGAGGCCAATGTCCACTTTGAATACATCCACCATTGGGACAGAGAAGAGTCCGTCTTTCGCAGTGCATTGAACATAACAGCCTTGAGGAAAAGGTTCAAAAAGAAGATCACCACCAAAGGTGGAAAGGGGCAGGATGAGCAAGCAAAGGCCGAGGAGGAAACTAGGAAAAGAAATGAAGAAGCCCAAAGGTTAGCCCAAGAAGCCGAGGGGTGGCTGAAGGGAGAAGAAGAAGAGAAAAGAAGAGCTACACAAGAGGCAACCAGAAAAGCGGAAGAAGACGCCAGACTTGAAGAAGAAGAAAGAAAAAGGAAGCTAGAAGAGGAGCTTCAGAAACAGGAGGCAGAGAAGATGAAGTTGACCTAGACAGCTACATAACAGTCAGCCTCGGACATAGCTGACATTCAGACCTAGGACGTGGAGAACCCCGACGTGCAGGACCCAGAAGTACCTGCTATCAGCACACCTGGACAGTCTATGGTCCCCACACTTGGACTGGTCCCCTTTGAACAGAAGATAGGGGAAGAAGTCCCTGATTTTAATACTATCTTCTATGACAAGGAAAGAAAAAGGATAGTGAAAAGAACTGAAAAGAAGGTTGAAACAGGGGGTTTGTCCGGGAAGATGATAACTGATACGACCATTGTAGATGGAACAGACCGAGATCCCAGATTCACTATTAAAGCTGGGGCAGCATTGATCCATGCCATAGAGGACAATGTAGATAAGATAATGACTGATCTAGAACAGTATAAGAAGTCTTCTTCTCAACTAAAGGACACGCTAAGAAAGGAAAGAGAAGAAACCAACAAGTTGAAGAGAAAATTTGAAGATGTGCAAAAGGAGATAAAGTCTTCAAAGGCTGAATTGCAGGTTCTCCAAGCAGAAAGAATATCTATGGAGACCGCCCAGGAGTGTCTCAAGAGAATACAACAAGAATATCAGGAGTTAAGGGCGGAGAAGGAATAGCTGCTAGGAAAGATAGAGGATCTAGAGCTGCAAAAGACCACCTTGGAGGTGAATGAGAGGAAATCTTAGGAACAAGAGACAAAACTTCAAGAGAAGATTACATCTCTGATAGCAGCTTTGGAGGAAGCTAAAGAACAACGGGTTAATCTTCAACCTTTTAAGAAACATGTGCTAGCACAAAAGGCCAAGATGCTCCAACTGCAGACGACCAGAGAATATGAGAGATGCAAGGTTTTGCAAATAGATGGTCGGTTGGAGGAGATTTTGGAGACCTCCTCGTATTTTTTTGATAGATCTCAGGACATCCTGGAAATCTTGACAACAAGGTTGGCAAGGTTAGAGGACAATGACGAAGTTCCTGCAGAGCTGCCCTCGAAAGATCGACCGACCCTTAAGCAGGATTACGATTTAGTGGAGTTTTCTATTAACATAGCCGAGGAATTCAAAAAGGCTGTTAGAAAGATGAAAGGAGCATGTACAGAATTCTTCAGAAGGATCCTGATTACCTATAACCGGTGCCAAGTAGAAGCTGAGAAGAGACTGGATGCTTTTTCGGACCACAACTTGTTTGTGGAAATTTTGCAGAAAAGGTACCAAGAAGAGGAAAGAAAAATACAGCACATTAAAGCTCTCGATGACAAGACCTTAAGGAATGAGGTAGATCATTCCGCAGTAAGTGTGCAACTATTAGAAGATCAGCTTCGGTTGAGTGCAGCCAGAATTGAAGCCATCAAGAACCAGGCTGCAAAGTTCAAGATAAATATTCATTTTTTTTATCCTTCCGAGTTTGAAAGGCCTCGCCTAAGAGGCTTTAGCTTGGAAGAAATTTCTAAATGCCCAAGCGGGACCCTCCTCATGAATATTGGTTCATTTTTTGTAATATGTTGTAATTTTGTAAGCACTAAGTGAAAACAAAGTCTTGGAAGGAGAAAAGTTGGGGAAGCCCAAGAGCCATTCGTAGGCAGCCCAACAGTCTTATTCTTTTTGTATAAATATAAAGGACTTAGAAGAACAAGGGGCTTTTTTCCCAGTGAGACAAGAAAAGAGATATTGTAAGAAGAACTACTTTTTTTTTACAATAAAGAATTATTGTTTTTCCTGTCGGAGAAAGTTTGGTGGGAGGTTCAAATGTTATGCTATGGATTAGTGGAAGATTAACTATTTCATTTTCCAGCTCTTTTTCCATTAACTGTGAGATCGTTCTAATTCTTAGGGCCTATGTTCTTGCTTGAATGATTTCTGGTTTATTCTGTGAAACTACCACCATGAGTAATGGATGTTGTTCATAAGCAATTGGCTATCTGATTGTCTAAATATCTTTAATCATTCGTGTGTTGTGGGAAGGAATATCAGCTATCTGTAATTTCTCTTTATAATGCATGTGCAATATACATTACTCATTGATAAGTTACATTTCAGCTCCCCGGGGATAGATAGATAGATAGTTAGATTTATTTTATTTCTGTGTATGTGATTTAGATGCTTGTGAGTCCTAAGACAAAAGGTAAGAACCTGCGCATCACTTTGTGACTACTCCTTCCATCCTTTATCACCTTGCATGTTAATTAGGCACGTGCATATCATACTTTAAGTCAAAATACAAAAAACATATACTGTGGACCGGGCTGCAACCGGTAAACCCTTTTAGTTTTGTTACTTGACCTATGGTAGCCGGACCACAAACCGGACGGATTCCCTACACCAAACAATCACGGGCTAGTTGGGAACGTTGACTGGGGAGAATCCCCTGCTGTTGCCGCCTGCGGATTTCCATGCCTCAACAAGTACTTAGCTGGAAACTTATCCTTCCCTCCACAAAGATCCCAAGCCCAAGCTTTCCTTCTATTCCTCTAGATTTTATGCCTTCGGCTCCTCGGATCCATTTTCTTCACTACCCATAAACTAATTCAATTCCATTGCAATCGATCACTTACCCATGTCTTCACCATCTACACACTTTACGAAAACCATCCTTCCAGACGAATCCAAAGGGGTCAAGAGTTCGACTGCCACCACGGGAAAAAATGAAAGCGGAATCTGCTCTCCCCGTTCACAATAATACAACTAGTGCCATGAAACTGGAACCCTCACTTCCCAGAAGCCAAAATCGGGGCCAATGAAATTAATGAATCCAATGGAGATGGTAAAGTAGCTACCCGAGATTCCTCGTTTGAGGGTTGTCTCATGAATGAAAGTGTTTCTGGTAATGGAGAAGTTGCGGTTTCTAAGCAAGATCCCATACTCTCCCCTAAAACCGTAGAGGATGTGGATACTTTGTTTCAAAAGGGTTGCAATGCATTGAAAGATGAAACAAGCCTGCAATGCATTGAAAGATGATGGCGTTGTTGATGTTGTTGATTTTCTGATCCCGTGCGCTAGAAATCAGGTTTTATTTTCTTTTGAAATGTCATTTGGAACTATTTATAACTCTTTGTGAAAGATAACATTTTCCTCCTAATTTTTGTTTTTAGAGTTTTCAATCTAAAAAATTGATTTCTTGTAGTTTTCCATAACATTTTGGGTTTACTGTTTGTGTGGATTTAATTTCCAAAATGACAGGGTCCTTTGAAAAAAAAAAATGAGTACCTGTATCACTACAAATGGTGGGACAGGCAGAGGGAGCCATGAATATTCTTTTTTGGGAAGAGAACTATAATTTCTTTCACCATGAGTTTGAATATATTTCCCTAGAAGACTGTACCCTCTTCGGCAGACTCCCTTATTCATATCTACTTTTGACCAGCACTAAGCATAACCCATCTCTAACTTTCTAGTAGGTAGACTAAGTCTTCCTATAAAACATTAAAATGGTTTCAGTAGGTAGACTAAGTCTTCCTTGTCCAGTGATAATATTAGTGGCCCATTTGGATTTTCCAGAAGTCCCCTATTCCAAGCTACAGAATGTGGCTCCTCGCACAATTACAAATGAGAACTCCTCATGAATTTTTTTTAACTAATATAACATCATTTTTCTTGTTCAATGTTGGAGTTTGGGTCTTCAATCTCCATTACCAATATAAGTTCAAAAATAACATAGAACAAAATAATGCACAAAATAACAACAGATTTTGCAAACTTTAGCAAGATGGAGCAATTTTCTCCCTAGTGCGTTCAAACTTTATGGAAATGTAGACATGACATGTCTCTCTAAATGTATCTGTAAAGCAAAGTTGTAATATACTTAATATCCATAAAAACACAGCCGAAAACTTTCGAAATTATAATTTTCTTAAATTTCCCTTTCTGTGCCATTTTTTAAATTATAAATTTTTACTTCATTTTTGTTGTTTTTGTTTTAAGTCATGGAACCCACCCAATCCAAACAAACAAAATGAATAAAAATTTGTTTTCCAGTAGAGAAACAGTGCATGGTAATTGAATCTACCACAACATCTCATAAATATTTCCCAAACCTTTCCATATAGGAAACTTCTGAGAAATGTTTCCCAAAAAGAATCCCAGGAGTTTGTGTACAGCTTGCATACCGAAAATATTTCCTACATGGCAACTGACCCAATGTAAGACTTTCAGTTTCATAGTTAGTTTACCTTTATTGACCACTTGCCATAATGTATCATGAGTTCATTGGGTCTTTTCAACCAACCTTACCTTTGAGATCGACTTCATAAATCTAATAATAGACTTAAAATGAAGAAATGAAATGTCTGTTGTAAATTCACCATCCTTTCCCTCGACCAGGAAATCACTCCAAATTAACCATCCTTTCCCTCAACCAGGAAATCACTCCCAACACTAGGTGTGGCTAGCAAAGATCCGTATTAACCACAGTTAAATTGAGCACCGAGAGTAATAAAAAAACTTGAGTTGCAAACCTTAATTTTTTTGCACCCTGAAAATATTTAATAAACATTGAAGCAATGAAGAAAATTGAATGGTAATTCTTTTTAGAGGAAAGAAGTCTACTCATTTTATTAATAGAAAAGAATACTTAAATACAATTGTGATGTCAATTTGATATTCCAAAGAAACCAAAGCTTTTATTAATCCCCAAATTGGTCAAAAAAAAAAGTGTAGACTATCTGTCCCATTTCAAAGTTTCATAAACACATTCTGCAACCATAGTCGTGTAGTTTTTAATTCTAGAATGTGAGCACATAAAATAAAATATTAAAAACAGAGAGGGTTTTCTATCCTACAGATATCTGACAAGTTCTGTATTTGAGAAAAAAAAATGGGTTATTAATCACTTACCAATGCTTCAAATTGAGTTTGTCTGTTATATTGATACGTCTTCAAACCATTCATATGTGCACTCAAACTGACCATTGCCATTTTTATATCCCCTGAAATTGTTCAGAATGGATCTTGAAATTTGTATTCTTATAACTTAAGACAAGTGAAACATATTGTCTACCAGCAGTGTTTTCTCTTACATATGCAAGTTGATTAATGCCTATTATTTCCTAGTATTTATGGAATTATTTATCATTTGTAATTCCTCTCTTTAGATTTGAAGTACCTTTGATTCCCTACATTACTGAGTTTGGGAAGGAATTTGTATTGGTTTATGAATATTGGAGGACTGTGGGCATCTCTGCAAATTCATGGGATCTAAAGGGAATTATTGACGAGGCTATTTAGTTGATAGGAAGCTTTAAGGAGGCCGTACACTCCATTGGATTCCTTATTCCATTTGTTGGACCTTATTTTCTGCATACAAGAACTATGGGACCATACTCTGAGTTGAGAACGGTACAATCAAGCTGGGTAATATTTATTAGGTGAAGATTCAAGATCCTTTGATATTAGTGTTGGATATCCCAAAAGACTTGTGTGAAACAAATTTCCATATCTACACTCATGCAATTAATTACACAAATTCATTTTAAACCAGATCCATTTACCAGAATAAGGATTGATGGAAATCCATAATATATAGAAATCTAGTTAGATAGTAAATGTATTTATTAGAAATGTATTTATGTTAGATAGTAGATTTTGCATCTGCTTCAGAAGTTAAATAGTAGATCTAGCCTCTGCTTCCGAAGTTTACTACATTATTGATTGAGTCAATTAACAATGCCTGCTGAGTGGCCTCTAGGTTTTCTACACAGTGACTCAATAAACCGTGTTTAGTTAGTGACCTTGTATGTTCTTCTCGGTGACGTGATTTAGATACCATGTTTACTGAGTGAGCTTGTAGGTTCCTTTTCGGTGAGGTGATTTAAATACTGGATTTCAATGGTCCTCATTATGTTGATAGGTTTTTACTATTTAGGTATTATCTCAGATTTTGAACTTACTTCACCATATCAACAAGTGTAACAAGTGTACAGAAGGATGCATCTTAATTAATATTTAAACCAGTGTAGATCCAAATCCTAGGCTCTATCAAGCGCCCAGAGAAATCAAATCTTTGAAGTGCAAACCTCTTCTCAGATATTGCACAAACTTAGTTATTAGAAGATTACATTCCATTTATTTTAATTTAAATTATCCATATTATAGTGTTTTAAATTTCTTAAAATGCATTTTAATTATCTTCCTACAAAGCCTAGCTTCAGAGACTTAAAATCAATATGTAACTAAAACTTCATTTCCTTTTAATGAAAAACATTAGACTTCAACATCTATGAAGAATTCCACACTATAACAATATGCTTAACACTGAATAATCGAAAAAATCTTAAACTATGCAAATTCAATCGAGTTTACACACCATAACCATATGCTTAACACCGAAAAATTAAGCAAAGCATAAAATATGCACATTCCACCGAGTTTACATTCAACTGAGTTTATAGTAGGATTGACCTGGAAATTCACTCAACCACATTATAAGGTGTGCAAATTAAACATTGAAATTTTATTGATAGTGTCCCTCGTCAAATATTACACATTATGCTTCTTATGAATATGTCCACGGTCTTCGATCCCATATTTATTGATCTCCATCCTTCCCATTTCTTTCTGGATTCAAACAGTAACAAGCTCATCGAACAGTAACAAGCTCATCGACCGTGAATAATCCACTCCGTCTACCTTTATCATAGAATTATTCTCTTATTTTGATCATGCTGGATTGTGATTTCTTTCATCAGAATATATATCTTCAAACCCATTGGTCTCTACTATCAATGAATTCTGTCCCGTGTAGAATTCGTCTAATCCAAACTCTGGTAATGAATAGTTGGATGGAGACAAGAAGAGATTACAGTAGGTGGATGATGGCTCGTTAAAATCTAATAAACTCTGGGCTAAAGCTGTAACAAAAAAACTATGGGAATGTGGGAATCACTGGTTTGCTAAACTGGAAAGAAGACAGCAAGATTAGTTTGTAACTTCTATTCCAACAAGATTAACATCTGCACTCTCTAAGGCAATGCGCTCGGATTCATCTTCTTTTATTATTTTTTGCACAGTTAAGTCGCACCATTCAGACATTGAAGGATTAGCAGTTTCTTTAGCATCAGGAAATTTGATGGAAGCTTCATCTGAACTATGATTACCTCCATAACCATTGCAGCTGTTTGGGATTACAGTTTCAGAGCGTCTTTCCGCAATTGTGATTTTCACGGGGTTGGGTTTGAACACTTGATTATGGAGCGAAGGGAAAAATGCGGACCCTGTCATGAGAATTCGCTTATTCTATTGAGATTTGTTCATTTCTAACCTCTTACGACATTGAGATTCTTTCATTTCCAGCTTCTTGCTGAGATGGATGATCTAATAGTTCTTGATTTCGTTGTCTGTTCGCCTAGGTAGTTGTCCTGCTATTAGCGACCACCTGCATGCATGCAAATGATACTTCTTAAACTTCTTACTATATTGTCTATATTTCCAAGTTTTCTAGACCCGACATGGGGATTCAATGCATCTACAGGATGAATAAAATGTTGAGACATCGCCGACATACCGATTGCCAAGAAGATTATGCATTCGGATAATGAGGTCATCCTTGTGGAGGGAAATGTCTCCATGTTTAATGTCGGGACGAAGATAATTTAGCCAACGTAGTTACAACTCTTCCCACCCGGATTAAGACCTGGAAAACAAATCTGATTTCTCGTTATTTATCCAGTCAAGAAATATTTAATAGCATAAATTTTACAGTCTCTGATAGTTGATCGCTTTTTGTAAGTAAGTAGTGATCGGTGTAACATCGAAGTACCAAAAAATAACTTTGGAAATAAACAATATATAGTGACTCTAATATTGGAAAGTAACGTTACAATATTTCCTTTATAATTGGAAATATTATGTATAACTGACATTTACATGAGTACATGAGGAATGTTACATTACAACATCTTCCTCATAATTGGAAATCAAGTAAATAAAAAAGTTACATTACAAGATCATCTCCCCCATAATGGGTTGTAGAGTGCCTCTTAGTGCAATAATCTTCAGTTCAAGAGTAGATAAAGAAATAGGTAACGAATTTGTTTTTTTTTATATCATTTTTTAATAGTATTTATTTTGTACTTATATTAACTCAAACAATCCCGTATGAATAATGGATATAAAATTATATATCTTAACCTTTTTTTAATAGATAACTATCTTTGGTTGTGCCCATTGATATTCACAGGCCACTTTACTTATGGTTGTACTAATTTACTTATTTTAATTGAAGCTTGAAGTTGATTATTCAATGTTGTTTTGGTTTGGGATAGGTTCAATTATGCCAACAGTCCATATCCAAAGGTCATACTAAGTATTACATGTTAATCATATATTTAGTATGTTGATTAAAAATAATGAAAATAATTGCAAATCAATTAATCCTTAATAAAATTTGTTTATGCTCTCGATATGATTTTTGTAATTATAAATAAAACTCTATATTTAATATATTATTTTTCTTGTTTATTCATTAAAAAATATTAATAAAAAAAGTCAATAAAAACTAGTTTATATCTAAATCTTTTTATAATAGCTTCTTTTTATAATAACTAATCATCTATCAAATGGTCAATAATATAGGCTATAATTTTTTCTTAATAAAATATGCATAATATTTAATAAAATAATATCCAAGTTCAGTTGCATATAAAACAATTAATATAGGCTATAATTTTTTCTTAATAAAATATGCATAATATTTAATAAAATAATATCCAAGTTCAGTTGCATATAAAACAATTGAGATCTTTAAAAAAAATTTCTATTTTTAAAATTCATTTACATTATATATACTGAAATTTTTACATATTACCACATTTTCAAATGAAAAGAATGATTTATTTTTACACTTCAATGTTGAAGGGTTTAATATATCAAAACCCTTCAAAGTGAAATAAGACACTGCCCTTCAAATTTGATCCTTGATACCATTGCTTCAATACTAGGCAGCTCAGAGCACCCCTGAATATGTAAGATTTGAAGCTTTTCCCATTGCACCAACCTCGATATTCTCTTAAAAAAACTACTCCAAAGATACCATTGTATCAGGTGGATATTGAGAGATCGATGCCTTTCCACCCGACGAACTCATCTTTACTGGAAAATGGCTACACGAGTAGGAGTACAAAGTGGAACCCATGAGGTATACGATAATCAATCAGCGAGGAATTGGTTGTAGGGAAACTGGAACAGACAAACCATTAATTCATTCAATGGCTTGACTTGGCTGATATCTTTATTGCTTGAGAGTTCAGAGTGTTAGGTAAAGGTCATTGATCAAATTTTTTAAGCGAACCCCATGAGTTTCTCGGCTTTGGTTAGTGATCCAATAGCCCAAAAACATGCAAAAAATAAAATTACAAGTAGTTGGATGATTCAAAGCTCTAGGCGTTTAGTTGTCCCCAAACCAATAGATTCCTTTCCGACCGAGCCTACCCACACTATTTTTTGGGGAGGACTGACATACAGAAATGTACCCTTACTTTTTACACTAGCCATACAATTTCGAAGAAGGAAAACATACATATATACCCTGATAATGCAACAATCTGGTTGGTTAAATTCTTCCAGACTCCCCTCCCCTTCGAAACTCATAATGGTTATCTGTCATGGTGGGAAGGAATCGGTACCCTTCCTAGGCAGGCTCCCTGCGTAAAGAGTACTATGAGCTCCCCTTTCCTCATTGTATATTGAATGCTTGTAAGGATGTTGAATACAAAGTTAATTCTCCTATGAATTCAGGTTTGAGTGCCCCATTTTACAAAATGATTAATACACCGTAGGCTCTTGAGTCAGTACTATATATGTAGCCCCATTTTATATGTATCCATGTATCCCATTTTATTTTATATGACATGGAAGGTTTTGCATTCATATTTAAATGGATGTTGTTCATAGTCCTTAGGCAGTTATACAAATTTGCAACATTTGCACAATCACTATAGAGTAGATTCCTATTCCCTGTCATGATTGTAGTTTGTTAAGTATATCTAATTCTATTCCTTCTCCCAGTGTTTCAAATCATGCTTGTTTTTCCAAAGAAAAAGATAAAAAGACAACCTCGAGCCTATACTCTATGGCCCCATGAATATGCTTATATCCAATGATGTTGGGGACCATGTAGATCTCCCAGTGCAAGCAATGCAACATCACCCTAGGAAGTGAATAAACATTATGAATTGGCATCACAATATATCCTAACCATTTTCCCTTGTGGATACTCATTAGCTTGATGGAAGAAGGAACTTTTCTCATATCATGGTGGATAAGATTCATGTGAAGCACCAACTATTGGGTTGATCATCCTCTTTTGATTGTCCTTATTGCTCCACTTAAACACGACTCTAAGATGATCATGCTTATCTACTATATCATTGACATCCACACTAAGATAATTGTTGTTGATAGGTCTCATATAGTGGTGCACTTGTGATTTCTAGGGAATAGTGGTTTTTGCAATCCCATTAAGCCAATTTCTTGAGTTTTGTTCAAAATTCCTAGAGAAGGTTTATGGATTTCATAACCTCCTTGATCATATATTGTGAACTTGTACATTCTATCATCCTTTGCCGACCATTAGATACTCAAAGTTGTGTATTCATCCTTTTTACCAATATAGAGGACTCTGTAAGTTAGGTTCCTAAATTCTTAAAGGGTGCTAGCCTAATGGAAGAGTGTCTTCCTTACAAGCAGGAGGTTGGTGGTTTGATTCATCCATGCCCTAATGATATTAAAATATTGGTTAAATAAAACTAAATTGTTAACCAAAAAATAAGAGATAAGTGACCAAACAATGAGAGATAAGTGACCAAACAAAATGACCAAAATTCATATATAAAATTACTAAATATGAATAAATTAGTGACCAAAAAAATGAGAGATGCGAAACTAGGCATTAAAGAGGATGCAACACGTGGCGCTAGTGATGAAGCCAAACATGGCGTTGATATGGTAGCAAAATAAGACGTGCAACTAGGCATTAAAAAAGATGCAACACATGGTGCTAATGATGAAGCCAAACATGGCGTTGATATGGTAGCAAGATAAGATGTTACTTTGGATGCAAAACATGGCACTACATAGGAAGCAAAATATGGTGCAACAATAGAAGAAATATTTGGCATGATTTTGGTAGCAAAACATGATGCAAAAAAGGAGGCAAAAATTGGTGCAAATTTGGAAGCAAAAATTGGCACATATTTGGAAGTAAAACATGGTGCAAAATGGGATGCTAAAGTGGTAGANCATAGTGCTATTAAGGATGCAAATATGGCGCTAACTAGGATGTCATTTAACAGGAAAAAGAGGACACTCGCTAGGAAGCAAAATATGACGTTATTTAGGAAGCAAACCTTGACGTTGTTTAGGAAGCAAAGTTGGATGCTATTCTGGAAGCAAAAAAATAGATGTTATTTTCGACGTCATAAAGGATGCTATCTAGGACGCAAAAAAACACGTTTTTTGAGATGATTTAATTTTTGTCCATGGACCGTCCCATTTAGCGTCTAGTTTGACCACTCAATGTAAAAAAAATTACCGTTAAAAAGGGACGCTAATTCCAAGATTTGTTGTAGTGTATGCATCTATTTGAAATATCCTTCTTCTACTATGCACTTGTTTAATATATTTCTTGTTTCAATGTATGTGTGTATCTGTAGATTTATGAACTTAAGAAATATTAATGAATCTTTGTTTGGGAATTCATACCCAAATAATATAATTCATACATTGTAGTGGTATTAATACAACTAGTAAATCGAAACCAATGACTATCTTAGATTTGGATAAATGTTTTAAATTCCTACTGTTTTCCAGTTAAAAGCTAGGTAAATTACTTAACGGCTTATGAAAGGAACTTTCATTATTTATTATAACCGGCTCATACAGAATAAGCACAATCAAACCAAATCAATAAACAACAAAGTAGATCCATTTGCATAACTTGTCAATCGAAAAGACCATATACTATTTATTTAATTCCTCAAATGAATAGAATAAGAGTTGAGAGGATTTTGTAAATCCAAGATAAAAAAACATATCAATGTTATCTCATCTCAAAACCCTGGTACGTGATTACCAAGATCAAGATTTACCAAGAACGAAGAAATAATTATTACTAAGTCAATTAAGTAACAGTCCATGACCAAATTCGAGTTGTTAAATTAAATATTTTCAATCTACTTTAAACATCCTGATAGTTCATGAATCTAGATCGCATTTTACATAGCCTCATCTTACGGGTATCTGACCTAAGGCCTAGATTTTTAATTAAAACAAATCAACGCTACATATTTCAAATCAAAGCTCCTAAATATTTCTTCAACATCGAATCCTTCAAATCTAATATGTGGTAGTAAGACCATTGTAAGATGGCATCCATTGTATAAACATAATTTAGGACATGTATTATGATTAACAAACAATAAAATCACAAGAAATAAAGTAGTACCAACCCTATGGGGTCGTATTATATTATATAAACATCAATTTAAACTTATAAGGTTTGAAACGAGGTTGATGTAAGTCCATCGAAAATGGCATCCACTGTTTCTTAAAAATATTAATATCAGGTTTAGAGGGATACTAGGCATACTTCTTTTCTATTGGAGCCCTGGAAGGGATTTTTTATTTGGCCAACTTGAGCAATTTTAGCATTTCTCTTTACACTAACGCAGAACCAAAGTGGTGGTAATCCCATCAAAGATGGCACTCACAACATTGTTAATGCATACAATTATACACACAAATAGATTTAAAAATAATGGTGGAACAGAGAGGCTGCGAATCCCTCTTCCTGTAGGATAACAACTCATAAGGATTAAACAAATTTTTGAGTTCAACTTATCTTGCAAATAAGGAGAAGGCTTGGTTCCCACATGGCCACGAACCCAACCATCTTATGGCTAACTGAACTAATGTCACAGATGGGAAGCATCCATGCCAAAAGCCACCTACAAAACCAAGCAACAAAGATAAGTGAGGTGTTGGATAAGCAAGAGTTGTTTTTCCAAATTGTAAACAGAGTAGAGGTTCTTTTTACTCACCTTAATGTGTAAAGAAACGGGCCTGGGAGGAGGTTCCCCTATCGCCAACCTCGCTGGCCTCTCCAAACATGTATGCACCAACATTACAGTGATAACCATAATAATTTTTTATTGAAACTGAAAATACAAATGAATGAAGTTATTTTTCATTACATTTTTCAAATGCAGAGAGGGCCAGGGTTCAACTCCTCCTAGAGTCCCTTATACCTCCTCTCCATGCAAACAACAACATCAAAAAAACAGTCAGTCGTTTGTTGGCTCATTAATATTAAAAATAATTAATAAAACTATTATAGAGCTAAGTCAAAATTACCAATTTAAAGGCAGATGAAAGGCCATGGAATGATGGTCTTGATTCATTATGCATCAACCAACAAGGTTGAGACTCATGGTAGCCATTAAAACCAAACAAAAACCTCCAACACACCTCAAGAGGAAACAACAAGTGTGATTTTACAAACTGGGTAGAATTTTAACGGTTGAAACTACACAGTGCAACCATGGAAGGAAGAGCTTCCTTCCAATGTAGTTGCATACCAAACAACATCAAAATAAAATGTTTGGGAAGGCTAAAAACCACAATAAAACCTTATCAAAACCCTTGTCGACGTGTAGGACAAGTGGATGGTCGAGATTAATTCTCAGCAAAGATTTAAATGCCTAGTTGCGATGTCAACTCGCATCCAGGACAAATATTTATTACATAAGTCAACCAAATTATAACCTTGTACCTCCCATGTTATCGCATAGAAAAACCTTATGTTATATGCATCTCAATGATGGTATTTCCTTGGATACCCTCGACTATGGTATAAACAGCATAACTCCCAACCTTGTCAACAAATTAAATCAAACACATATAACTTTGTTTTACACCTTGCACTAAAGACCATGGTTATACCTTGGAGCAACATAACCTTATTTCATGCCTTTGTAGTGGGATCGAGACTATGGTGCTTAACACCATAGTCTCCCAAACCTTTCCTTGTTCATAACACTTTGTAGCTAGCACCATGTTATGTTAGTTAGGGCATGAAGGCTAGGGCCAAGACTTGTCTTTAGGTTTAAGCAACCCCTAGCAAAAACATATAATGAAGATAAAAATAAAAAGTGTCAAGAACATCACCTTCGAGAAACGACAGAATGTTGATAATAATTATGCAAACATCGATGGAAACTATATAAGTCACTATACAAATAAATGACAAAGTATTCATGTTACACTCACTTTTACATGCTACGATTATTCACTTGGTGAAAGAGTAGATCGTTGTTTATATATTTATATATATATATATTTTATATTGTGGAAATTATAGGTTTGTGACATTTATAGTTGTACTAAAAGTCCACACTAGACAAGCCACATAGTAGAGAAAAAATTAAAATAATACACATCACAATAACCTCAAATTAGCCTTTTCAAGATCAAATAACAGATTTAACCAATAATATATTAGATAAATCCATTTTATTTCAAATTTAAATTATAATTAATCTCATTCTAAAGTTAAATATTAATATATAAAATTAAATTGCAAATTAATTGAAAAGTAACATAATACTCTCCATTTGGCGGGCATAATATTTTTTATTGCTAGTATTAAAAATAAATAATTTAATTGAATTAATCATATGAATTTATTTGTTTAAATAGTGAAAAAATAAGAAATTGAATTTATTGGGATTGTAATGTAAAAACTCATAAATTAGTTTTGATCATTTATTTGAATAAAAAAATTATAAATAATTAATTCAAATTATAATTTACAAAATAAATATCTTTGAAATGATTATGTTTATTTGAAAATCCCCATAAATAAATCCTACATGACCATGTGACAAATAATTATTAGCACCACTTTATGGTACTTGCCAACATGGAATGTTTCACTACCAAAATATAAATGGTGCTAATACCACCACCTTAACACCATAAAATTGTAAGTGGTGCTAATAACACCACTTTAAGACCATAAACTATAAGTAGTGCTAATTTATGATACTAAAAAGTAAATTTTCTTCTTATGTTTAAGAACATTACACTAAAAAATACTTTTTTTTAAACTTTTTGAACCCAAAATAAAACTTTGAAGAAAATAAAGTGATTCCTTAATTTTTTTAAATGTGTGACATCTAACAAAAATTGAGCTAAATAACTAATAATAACCAATGCCATTTAAACAAAAGAAAAAATTTATAAGCTAAACTTTTGGTTTTGGTTCACTGTTTTCAAAATAATATATTTTTGTCACTAACAGGGGCATGTCCACTAGTGTTTTGGCTCACATAAACACCATAAACACCTAGCTTCACTTTGTGCACCGAGTTTTCCTGTGGGATCTCTTTGCAACTCAGTATGGGACTACCTTTATGATTACGGAAAATGAGTATAAAAAACAAAAGAGTAGAGATAAAGGAACGAACAGTGTGACTCCATAGACGATAGTCCAAAGAATTATTGATTAGTCCAGAGAATCATTGATGTGATTTTTGTCATCGTCATTCGATAAAGATATGAATTCTCTCCGTCTTTTATATGTACTATAGTGGAAAGAAAGACCGATGATCAATATTCAGTTTCATTCATATCAAATAACATATTCAGTTTCATTCATCTCAATGTTATTTGATGAAGATATTAAATCTGCCTCTCTTTTCTCTGTATTATAATGAAAAGAAAAACCAGTGATCAATATTCAACTTGCTGCAGCCCTCAATTCAACCTGCTGCAGCGCATTTAGGAAAGACATTTAATGGAAAGAAAGACCCGCGAATTCAATAGGTTGAAACATTCTCTGAGAAAATCAAATCGTCCGCATTGAAGTGTTGCCAGCTTTTTACATTAAACAGACGGCAATGTTGACAGCAATTCAAACTATTTTGTAGGACAAACGTGGAGATGAGAGAACAATGTTTAGAAATAAAGTTCAAAAACGACATTCTGTTGGAAAATGATAAGAACACAAAAGATAGGCAACGTAAGCCGAGCTTAAAATTGGTGGTGTTTATGAAATTATACTGACACGGCTGTAGAAAAAACAGATAGAACAAACAATTCCAATCCATTCCATGGATTTGTTTATTGTTCCTTAATTTGCTATCATGTCATCCCATGCCCCCGGAATGCTGAGTGCGAATGAAACGCTCGTCTTCTTCATCCATATTCCACAATGTATCGAAATAGTAATTCAAGTAACTCTCGCAATCGGAGGCGGCCTCCAGGGAAGAAGAATGTGGTATTTTTCTATCTGCAAAGAACTCAGAAGATAGCAGATCGGTTGAAATTGAAAAATTGTAAGCTACAATGCTCTCAAACAGATTATCTGATCCTTCCGGTTCCCGATCATGAGTGATTTGAAGATCATGAACTTCTTGGAATCCATTCTCAGTATTCCCTTCAGTAATGGAAATCTCCTGTGACGAAATATCTTCAAGTAGATATGGGTTTGTGTTCGTCTGGACTGCTATCTCTTCAGTATTTTGCCTTGGGGAGCTAGTCAAAGGCTCTAGACAGTCTAGATCAAACTTTCTTTCAGATAATGCTGTGAGGCAGTAAGAATCCGTCGAGGAATGTTCAAAATGTACTCGGCTGTCTGTACCCATGCCACTGCTGCAACTCTTAGCTTGTAGATTTATTTTTTTCTTGAGACGAGTTCTCCAGTAATTCTTGATGTCGTTGTCCGTCCTTCCTGGTAAATTTTGTGCAATGCGAGACCACCTGACGGGCATTTGAAAATGTATCTATTAAGAAAGCCATACATGCTGATTACCATTGCAATTGATTACGAGTATATATATACCTGTTCCCCCAACGGCCATGGAGTTCGATAATCAAACGCTCCTCTTCATGAGTGATCTTGTTTCTTTTGAGATCAGGCCGGAGATAGTTAACCCATCTTAGTCTGCAGCTCTTGCCGCTTCTCTCGAGGCCTGCAGCACAATACCTATATTTTAAGGCTTTTACTGAATCAATCAAAATTCTTCAATACCAACTAATGTCTGTGTTTCCCACTAAGTCCTCTTCAGATTACATGATGTCGCGAAAAAAACCAAAAAATCCCTCGCAGAAAGTCAGAGATCCTGGTTCAAACTATTACTTGTCACTTTGAAACTTCAAACTATTACTTGTCACTTTGAAACTTTAAGGTTTCAGTACAGGATCTCTGACCAATATTGACCCAGCCGGTTACTCGTCGTCAATTCAGAGATAGAATTTCTGCCTAAAAGATAATTTGTTTGGCGATGATAGATCATAAAACAACATAAGCCATTAAAGAGTTTAACACAAATTGAGATTATAGTGAGAAAACATATTTAGGAGGTGCTATCAAAGAAAAAGCAAAGCTGCTGAGGATTGGTTCACATCACCTTAAATGTGAGGATTGGTTCATATCACCTTATAGATGTGAAGTGTGAGAAGAGAAGAGAGAACTTGTGATGGAGATAGAGTGGCAGTCTGTTATGGATGTGCAGCTTAAGAAGGATATCCACATTCAATATGAAGACAGCTTAAATGGGACAACATGCACCATCTTTTTTAAGAAGATAAGATCAACCAGATTGCAAATCTTTTAATCAAGATCTACAGCAAAAGATTAGATATGAAAAAGAGTATGGAAAGAAGCTAAGGCTGTGATTCTTTTGATCTCTTGAACTACTCAGCCTTGTGAACTTTATTAAAATCATTCATTCTTTCATTCAACAACGCAGATATATCTATTCACAAATCTATATTCATACATACCAGCTGCTTTGGCCAGAAAACTCCAGCGCCCTTCCCCGTGTAAATTTATATACTGAATAAGCCGCATGTCCTCTTCCACAGTCCAGGGACCCTTCCTCGTCCGGGTTTCCTTCCGATCTTCATGAACAGAAGCTACCCGCCAAGCTCTGCTGTCCATTAAATTAGTTCTCAACTCTACACCTTCAATTCCATCGACATAAACACAGAATGCCCAGAAGTAATATACCAGCCTCCTGATTTGGAAGATCGAAATTAACTGCATTCCATTCCAGCTTGAAAGAAAAAAACGAATGGAATTATCTGCTATGGACCAAAGCCAAATATACCAGTGATCTGAACTTAATCCTCGTTCAATTGAAACTTCCAGTACGTTGAAATTTAGAATTTAATCTTAACTCGTCGAAGTACCATTTCTGAGGCCTATTGGAACGACATTTGGCATAAGGAGCTTTAGAATTCCAAAAGTTAAAAGTGAAGAAAAGTGGAAAAGTACTCATCTACAGCATTTAGATTAAGAAGATCGCGACACCGCCATGAAAAATCGCCGGATAATAGGAGCAAACCATCGTTCTTTTAACTTACTCGGCATGAAAAATCTCGTTTAGCCCTTGCCAGCGGATTACCGTATATGGATCCATCGCAATCATACAGAGAACTCGTAAACCGCACCAAAATGTGGTTGGAAATGATAGGGTGAATGGGTCAATGTTTCTGGCAATGTTTTGTTCGCGAATTATTACTACGGACTCAAGGAGACTATAACCCTAGGTACGACCCGCCGCGTGGTGGCTTTGATTTTTATAAAGTGAACTATAAGTTTATTCCCACGGAACGATCTGTGATTCATGGATCCAGCCTGGGTCTATGGTGAAAATGGACTCAGCTAATAAAATTAATTCATTAGCTTAATCGTAGCTTAAGCTACGATTGGTATGTTTTATATTAAAATTTGAATTTATTTTTTAATCAAAATTATAATTTTAGTCAAAAATAAAATATTTAGTAAAAATTATTTTAAATTCAAAAAAAATTATTTAAACTAATTCTTATTTTTTACTAAATCTTAAATCTTACATTTCATCATTTAAGTTTGAAAATTTGAATTTGATTTTAGTGATAAATATTGATTAGATATTTGCATCAATTAAAATTGCGACTTTTCTTAAACCATCGAATTACCAAATTATGAGAGAAAGGGGAAACGTTCTCCTCGGTCAAAGGCTCCCATTATGCAATCTTTTCAGTTTTTTCTAAATTTGTCACTTAATATTTTCCACATGATTTTCACCGTGCATATTTCTTAGTCTATGTGCTACGTAGAGACTAATGCTTTGTGTTTTAAAGTCAAATAAATTATGGCGTGCTAGTTATGGAACAAACCTCCCTCCATCGGATTAAGGAGGAGCAAAGTCAATGTTGATTTTGCTCCTCCTCCGTCAGATGGAGGGAGGTTTGCTCCATAGCTAGCTTATTCCATAAATTATATTTAAAAATGGGAAAACAAACAATCTCATAATGTGATCAAAATAAAATGTAAATTTAACTTTATTTTAATAATAAAATTTATATTTAATTTTTTCTAATAACAATTAGAAAATTAATGTTTTAAGAGATCTTATAGGATCAATGCCTTATTTTAGCATATATGTTTTTTATTTTTGGCATCAAAACTTCGAATTGTTTTTCATGTTTGTGTAGGCTTTAGTGTATAGTTATTGCTTGGTGATGCTTTTCATATAGTCATTTATGTGGTTAGAGTTTTTAGTTGCCCTTTTAATTTCGAAGTATTTTTCTTATTGTTTTGGCTTTTAGGTTTTTTTTTTTCAAAATTTATTTATTGTGATGTGTATGTGACTTGAAATGTCTAGGTTTTGCTTTACTATAAAATAAATATTTAAGAAGATTGTCAGCAATGAAATGATTCGTGTTGATTTTAGGTTATATAAATTGGTGCTTGGATTTATGTTTCATGTTTTGTTTTTGTGGCATCTTTTTGTAGTGGATCACATTTTACCTTATTAGTTGTTATAGGTTGGTGTTTTGTCTTGGTCAAGTGTTGTTATTTATGTTGTGTTTGCAACATGTTTCTTTCTATTACACTAGTTGTTAATCTAACCTAAATGTAGCTCATATAAAGCAAGCAACTCATAAATCAATTGGAGGAAAGGCTCCAAGAATGCAAATGACAAGAAAGGTGATGTTATTTCATAGATCTTTTTTTACCTTTCTTGTAGGGTTAATTGGAACTTGTCATCCATTGTGTACTACTTTCAATGCGTATTGAATTGTTGTTTTGTTCCAAACTTCAGGTAAATTTTCTCCTACAATAGGTGTTCCTAAGAAGTCTCATAGATACAGCGTGGATACAACCTTGCTATTGTTATTCTTTGGTATGTGTAATTGTTTTGAAAGTGTAATGGATTACTTTGAATTATGCTATTTGTTTCTATGGTCTTCTCTTATCTACTATATGTTTCTTATTGAAAATTATTTTAAGTAAATGAAGAAACTGAAAAAGTATCAAAATAGTATGGTGTTGCTAATTCAAAATCCACCCTTTCAAATGGTAGTAGGAAAATTGTCTAGGACTTGAAGGTAACACAAAAAAATTCTTAGAAAATGGTCAAAGGAATTTAACAAAGAGTATCTACAACTTACTTTTGGATCCACTAGCATAGATTGCGTATGTCACCAAACACTATGGACATATCTCATTATTGATCTTTATTTTTTAGATTGATCTATGTTTCAAAAGTAATATACTCTTAGATCTTAATGAGGTCGCATAGTCACATCTTATGGGTCTATTTGAAGATATTAATTTATGTTCCATCATTTCCAAGAGGGTAACCATGATGTTGAAGGGAATTCATCTTTCTAAGCATATCCATGGGAAAGGGTTAGGATCTAATTTGAAAAGTTGACTTGTAACAAAATTGAAATGTTGACTTGTAAAGTCTGTAATGTCCCTCCCAAGTGACCATGATGATATGTGTTCTAACCGCTAGTGGTTCTAACCTATGAGGGGTTATTTTGTAAATAAATAAACATAAAAATGCAAATACTAGACTAGGATGCAAGTTCTATTTTTTTATTAACATTTTTGATGTTTTTAAAATTTTTTATGCTAAGTCATGAACTAGGTGTCAAGGAGGGAACATTTGGCCAAGTGGACCATGAGTTGTTAACCAGAAAGGAAACTTAGAACCAATCAAGAAAATGACAAAAGAACTCAAGCAAAAATATAGGAGCATGCCAATTCAATAAGAAAAGAAAATCCAAGACAAAGGGGCAACTGCATAAAAGATGTTAGGGTGAAAAAGCAGGATTTTTTTGGAGGATGAACTTTCCAAAAGGAGTAAAGGAAAGTCTGACAAAATCACTAGGCTTGATCATGAAGCTAACTTGCTTATATAGGAAGGAGAGTGCAACCCTCTTCCAATATTTGGTCATTGTTATTTTTAAGTTGGATATTTTTCTCTCAGTAGTTGAGTGATGTGCCTCAACTGAAGCTTTGGGTGGTGTTCCCTTTAGCCAATAGTTTTATGTTTTGGTTTATGATGTCAATGCAACCATGGAAGAATTTTTATTGCATGTTCTGATGTCTCCTTAAACTAACTTCCAGATCATCTAGTAGAGTTTGGAGACCTCCTTTCGTTGATATTCACTCTACATTCTATGTTATTCTGACAATTTTGTAGCATTGTAATGGGAATTTCGACCCCACTCATGTGTATTTCATGTACTAATATTCAATATCACATTTAATATCAGGTTCATATCACTGTCATTGCACTCTCAGAGTTTGAAAGGATCAATATTCAATTCTTCTTAGTTTCCTAGCTCTGGAACCATTCGATGTGTTTTTTTAGTATAAGAGGTTATCTCTAAGCTTCCAGTAAGATGCATTTAGACCTTCATTGATCTATTATAATGTGAACTAATGTCTCTTAAAATTTTTACATTATTACAAACTTGTTTCATTAAGTTTCATAAAGATCTTTCACAACCTTCCTAGATTTCAATGAAAAATGGACTAGGTTTCCAGTTTGAGTTAAATAATCAGTCTAAACATGTTAATTTTGTTTCCTTTCTATTCTGAACATTCAATAACATTCCAATGAAAATATTTCATGCTTAAAACTGAATATTAGAGTCCCCCTTCCTATGTTTTGGAATATTGGAATTTTAGCTTACTACATAGTCCTAATGACTAGTTTTTCTAACTCAACTTTTAGAATTCCTTTTGACTATTCAAGTATGTTATAAACCTACCAATGATAATTTTAACATCCCAAATAGTGTTATATATACCTCATAAATTCCTCTCACCCTTTGGTTGCTTGGAGAATGCTTGTAAATATTCCAGTTTGCACCGGTTGGGACTCCCATAAGCCTAGTAGTAGAATTCATCCTTGATGATGTTAAAAACCTAAAAGGTCCCAACATCCAGGTTCTTAGGAATGTGAAATTTCAGTATCCTCCGTTGTCTATTGGTTTCACCTACAAATCCCAATTTATTCCTTCCTCGGCTTATTAAATTGCCCACATGTCAGTTAGTGCCTTAAAGATTGTTTTAAAAATTTGTTACATGGAGTTAGTGGACTTGAATTCTTTCTTAGGTTAATTACAGTGTGTTGAGGCCTGGAAAATCGCAGGCAACAATAGCAAGGGATTCTCCCCAGTCAACGTTCCCAACTAGCTCGTGACTGTTTGGTATGGGGAATTCGTCCGGTTTGTGGTCTGGCTACCGTAGGTCAAAGTAACAAAAATAAAGGTTTTATCGGTTGTGGCCCGGTCCACCGTGTATTTTTGTATTTTTTATTTAAGTATGATATGCATATGCCTAATTAACCATGCAGGGTGATAAGGATGCAAGGAGCATTCACAATGTGATGCGCAGGTTCTTACCTCTCGTCTTAGCAATCACAAGCATCTCAATCACATATGCAGTAATAAAATAAGACTAACTATTTATCTATCTATCCCTGGGGAGCAAGCTGTAACTTAATTATGAGTAATGTGTATTGTGCATGCATTATAAAGAGAAATTATAGGTAGCTGATGTTTCTTTCTACAACACATGAATGATTAAGATATTTCAACAATCAGCTAGCCAATTGTTTTATGAACCGCATACATTACTCATGGTGGTAATTCCACAAAATAAACAAGAAATCATTTAAACAAGAACATAGGTTATAAGAGTTAGAACGATCTCACGGTTAATGGACAAAAGCTGGAAAAACAAAATAGTTCATCTTTCAGCCATCCACTGCATAACATTTGAAAGTGTCACCAATCTTTCTCCAACAGGCAAACCATACTTCTTTATTGCAAAGAGAAATAGTTCTTCTTACAATATCGTTTCCATGTCTCACTGGGAAAAAGCCCCTTTTCCCTTCTAAGATTTCTACATTTATACAAAAGGGTGAGATGGTTGGGCTGCCCAAAGTAACCTTTGGGCTTCCCAACTCTTCGTTTCCCAACGCTTGACTTTTCTCAAATGTTTTTTTACAAAATGTTACATATTACAAAAAGTGACCAATCCTTTATGAGGAGGGTCCCACTTGGTCATCTAGAAATTTCTTCCATGCCGAAGCTTCAGAGGCAATGCCCTCAAACACACAAGGCTCTAAAAACTGAATATTGATCTCAAACTTAGCAGCCTGGTTCTTTATAGCCTCAATCCTGGCTGCACTCAATCGAAGCTGATCCTCCAGAAGCTGCAAGCTGATAGCTGAATGATATACTTCGCTCTTCAAGATCTGATCATCAAGGGCTTTGATATGCTGTACTTTAGCTTCCTCCTCCTAGTATCTCTTCTGCAACAGCTCCACAAAGGAGTTGTGATCCGGGAAAGCCTCAAGCCTCTGCTCAGCCTCTATCTGGCACCGGTTGTAGGTAATGAGAAGCCTTCTGAAAAACTCGGTGCATGCTCCTTTCATCTTCTTAACTGCTTTTTTGAAATCCTCCGCGGTATTTATAGCAAATTCCAGCAAGTCATAATCCCGCTTGAGGGCCTGTCTATCCTTTGATGGTAGTTCTACTGGAGTTTCTTCATTGTTTTCCAGCCTTGTCATTCTTGCAGTCGGGACTTCAAGGACGTCCTGAGATCTATCTACAAAGTAAGAGGAGGTCTCCAGGATTTCTTCCAATTGGCCATCTACCTGCAGCACTTTGCACCTCTCTCCCTCTATAGCAGTCTGTAGCTGCATTATCTTAGCCTTTTGGGCCAAAACATGCTCTTTGAATGGTTGGAGGTTAACCTGCTGCTCCCTTGCTTCCTCCAGAGCAGTTGTTAGAGAAGAAATCTGCTCTTGATGTTTCTTTTCCTGTTCCTGGGTGTGCAGCTCACTGGCCTCCAAGATAATCTTTTGCTACTCTTCTAGCTCTTCTACCTTTTCCTACAGCCGTACCTTTTCCATCTTCAACTCTTGATATTCTTTCTACACTTTCTCCAGGAATTCTTGTGTTGTTTCTCTGACCTGTCTTTCTACTTGGAGGGCCTGCAATTCATCCTTAGAAGATTTTATCTCCCCCTACATGTCTTCATACTTCCGCTTCAGCCTATTTCCTTCCTCTCTCTCTTTCCTCAAGGTGTCTTTCAATTGAGCAGAGGATTTCTTAGATAGCTCCAAGTCTGTCATGATCCTGTCCACATTATCTTCCGAAGCTTGAATCAGTGCTTCTCTGGCTCTAATGGTGAACCTCAAATCCCGGTCGGTTCCCAACACAATAGCCGTATCCATTATCATTTTACCAGGAAGACCTCCTATTTCAATGCTCCTTTCTGTTCTCTTCACTATCCTCTTTGTTGCCCTGTCGTAGAAAACAATATTGAAATCAGGAATTTCTTCTCTTTTTTTCTGCACAAAAGGGACCAGCTTGAGAGAGGGGACCATGGGTGTGCTGGCAGCAGGTACTTGTGGGTCCTGCACCACGGGGTTCTCCATGTCTTGGGTCTGTTCTCCAGCTATATCAGAAGCTGACTGCTCTGTCTGTGTCAGTTTTAGCTTTTCTGCTTCTTGCTTTTGGAGCTCCTCATCAAGTTTCCTTTTCTTTTCTTCTTCCTCGTTCTTAGCTGCTTTTTCTGCTTTCTTAGTTGCTTCCTGAGCAGCCTTTCTTTTCTCTTCTTCTTCTGTGTGCAACCACCCCGCAGCTTCCTGTGCCAACCTCTGGGCTTCCTCATTTCTTCTCTTTGTTTCTTCCTCAGCCTTTGCTTGTTCATCTCCCTTCCCACCTTTGGTGGTGATCTTCTTCTTGAACCTTCTTCTCAAGGCTGTCATGTTTACTGCATTTCAGAAGATGGATTCTTCTCGATCCCAATGGTGGGCATACTCAAAATGCACGTTGTTTGCTTTGCAATGTTTAGCTACTTTACCGTGAGTATCATTTCTACGGAAGGGCATCTCTCCAAAATGGAACTTTTCCAGCTCTTCTACAAATTCATCAGCCTTTTTCACTCTAGTAAACTTGTAGCTTCCTAACCTGAAGGGTAAAGGTGGATAGGCGGTCTTCTTATGCTCAAACAGAAAGCTCCCTATGCCATCCAAGAAGACCTGCCTGACTGCTTCCTTGTGTATGATGTAGTCAGTGGCGTATTTGGGTAGCAGGGAGGGTGCTCTTGAACCTCCAAACATCCTGAAGTATAGGCCATCCTCAGTCAAATAGTAATCTACATATTCTTCGATTACTTATAGCGCTTCCTCTGACATACAATCACACTCCTTCAGGAAAATGAGTGTGTATAAGGGCATGATGAAGTGTTCATAGACTTCTCGATAATGGCTGTGATATTTATGTGCCCATAGTGGTTTATAAGCAGAATAGACAGGCATTATTTCCCTATCCCAGATGCACCTGAGGCTGGGGAAAGGCTGATTGCATAATATACAGTCTAGCGGTATGGAACTCATATAGAATTCAGACCTCTTTTGGGCCACTCCTCCCAAAGCTGAGGCCAAGCAAGCTAAAAGACTATTTGATACAAGGCTGGCCCAGTTGAAAATTGTCCCCTGGGTTGCAACACAAAAAATGATTGGGATCCATTCTAACTTGAAGAACCTACCATGTGCTCTTCCAAAAATCCTGTTCAGCATTAAAGATATGAACCTATAGGGGACCCTTAAGCTTGTCGTATCGTAATCACCCGTCGGTCTATATCTGTAATGTTTTCCCTGCAACAACATTTTTTTAAGAGTCTCTACCAGGTCCATTCTAATGTTGTTCAACCAATCATCATTTAAAAATACCTGGGCTTCTGGCAGGTGGTAAGCCAATGCTACATATCCAGGGCTATATGCAGCATAGCCCTGTCTTTCAACATTTTCCAGAATCATTGTTGTGACATATGCCCGAGGAAGAATCCAACCGATTACTTCATAGCATGGGAACAACTCTGGTCTCGTAGCGATCTTCATCAGTGAAGATCTTTCTATGCTGGCATATATGGACTCTTCTTCCAATCCCATGTCAGGAACCTCTCTACGCGTGATCAATCTATATATTCCCCCCCATTCGTATTCAGGTTCAACACCAGAAATACACTTAGTGTCCTTGTATATATATTCGGTTTTGATAACAGTTTCTACTTCGGGCTCTTCCTCGACCACCGGGGCCTTTTTCTTTTGCCTCTTTGACATTGTGGATTCAAAATCTTCCTACCACACACAACATTGTAAACATTAAGCCATTTTGGCTGAGTGACAAACTTATATACATCAGTGTGCAGTGTGTCATTTCTTCTATGTTTAACATGATATCAATCAGTCAATGAAGCAAATATATGCATGTATATAAGCAAAAATGGCCTAACTAACAGAACCATTAAAACACAATGTGCAGTGTTCAGTGACTTAGTCTATGTCCAGCATGATAGAAAATAGTTATATGCAGTATAAACATGCAAGCTACCACTGCTTTTCAATACCAAACAATTCTAACAATATAATCGAGCGAGAAAAACCCATCTACATTAACATGACTAAAATCTTCCACTCTATGCAGGTGCCAATACCATTTCGCTGCGCGGGACAGACAGGGGGCAATACACAATATTTCAACAGTGTTCCAACCAAACCATGCCCATGCACTTATGGTCAACAGACTAAACGTAGCAGCATATCCACTTCCCTTGGCCTGGCCTCAAAAATGACTGCGCGCAGAATGGCGCGGAAAAATGCCATTGGTTTCTAAAGGGTAAGGGCCACGAGAAAGGAGGGCAATAAATACACAAACCACAGGCAGGCCAAGACAACCCTCCCCCATCAAACATCGCTACACAGGGCAGCTTGGTGCAGACGGCGTAACGGCCATCTGCACCAAACCCCCATTCGCTAAGCGCAGGGTCACAGACAAAGGCCGCGGATAAATACTACTCAACGAGTCAAAAAGCCCCCTCCCCAGACAGTTAAGATACAAAATCCCCAACTATATAGGCATAAAGATAACGGCCGTAGAACAGTCCTAACCGCGGGGAAAAACACAACCAAACGCTTAAACAGAACGGGGAAAGGCACACATGAGCCTACCTGGCACTGTGCAACCGGCGTGTAGAGGGATGTCAAGCTCCACGGATGAGACACCTGGACTGTGGGTACCGAAAACAGGGGACCGAGCGAGCGCGAGCGGACGACAGCACGATGATAATGATAGTTCACGATAATCCCAACAGCAACAGTCCAAATAAAATAATAAAACAATAAAACCCAACCCCAAATATGTAGTCAACATAACGGTGGGGGGAAAAGTTAAAGATCGGACGTTGGAGATCTTTGGATCGGAAAACGAAAGCAAAATTCTTTCCACAACGGCGGATGGCGAAAGCGCTAAACCACCCGTGGAGATATACACGGCGGAACCTTGGAAAACCAATCGTCGGGTCAATAATGAAACGAGAGCCACAACGGCAAAACCATAAAAGGTAAATCGATTCGCAATGGGAGAAAAAAACAACTATGCATCGGCAAGGTTAGTGCTTCTTTCATCCACAACGACGGAACCATAAAGCACACCACCGTCCGCAACGCCAGGGCTTGAACCGGAAACGACAACGCTAAATGCTTGGAAAGGTTAATCCTTCGGTAGACGCAACGGCGGAGGAAAAAGGGTGCAGTCCTCCGCAACGGCGGATCCTAAATGACTTATACGACCGGGAAAATAAATCCTTCCGCAGCCGCAATGGCGGAAGGCCATGACTTACGGGATCGACAAGACTAATAAAGCGGGGGTCCGAAACGTTAAAACAATGATCGGAGGAGGAAGCCGTTTTCCTTCCGCAACGGCGGAGAAAGAAGTGATAAAAAGTTCTGATGTAAAACTCAAAAACAGCCGATGTGAAAACAAACAAATTAGAGAGGAAGTTGGATCCAATACTGCTTATCCATCCGCAACGGCGGGAGGAAAAGCAAATACCTTCCGATTCAGCCATGATGAAAACATAATTAAAAGGCAAATGATGAAGTTTGATCAATCATTGAATTTTTCCAAGCATTAGAAAAAATATGAAACAGGTGGTAGATCAACCCAAACATTAGAAAACAATCTGAGAAATCATTATTAGACCAACCCTAAGAAGAAAATCGAACTAATCCAAGCAAAGGAGGGTCCTAATTTTTTTTGGAATTTTGGGAAATTGTTGTAGCTACAACAATTGGTGACTACCTGGTGAACCCCAGATTTCTGAATTAACCCCTTCCCAGTGCAAGACCCTCTGAATAAAAGTTGAAATCTTCTAGATGTTTGTATCCCTAGGCTGGGCAACTTAAGCATTTAAACCATTGAGAAGTAGTCCATTCTTTGGGAAATGGTAACATCAGTAATATTGCTAGTCTGAATGACTCTTTTGAGGCCTAATAAATGAGGTTTATTTTACCCGTCCTTAGGTAGTTTCATGCTTGGACACCACAGTATTGTAACAGATGGCAAACAGTATTATCCTTTTGTTCCTCATTCCCATGCCAATTGCACTTTTGTGCCATTTGAACTTTAGTTCTTTTGAGTCTTCTGTCTGCCTTTCTTTCTGAATTTTATTCAGGCTCCTCTATCCCATAGTGCCCTTTTGTGTGAGAGAAGAATTGGCGTTTCATCTCACGGACGGAGAGGAACTTTCGGCAATTTGAAATTCATGCTTTTGATACTTTTCTTTGATATGTCTTGTTTCTTTAAGGAGTTTTGACTCTTGATAGCTTTTAGCTTTTCTGAAATTATGGCATGGGATCATTTATATATGATATACTGTTTACCTTGCTTCCTTTCCGTGGGTCTTTTGCTGTCACCCCCTTAGATATTTAAGATGTGAAAAGGATAGAGCCTCGAAATAGTATTCCAGACCTCTTTTACTTCTGAGCTATTTACAGGGGTTAAGTAAGACTTCAATGAATGCATGGCCAGTTAGGGACACTGCTACTAGAAGACACTCTATGTTTTAGAGTGCAGTCTTTTGCTCAATATTTCAGTTAATAAAGAACCCTGATGTTTCCATTGTGACCAAAAGTTTGCCTCTTTATTCAAAAAACAGAGCAGTAAAGAAAATAGCATCAAATCAAATAATCAAAAGAAAACAACATCAAAGCATCAAAGAAAAACAACATTATTTATTTATGTACAAAGCAAAGAGAAAATAAAATGTGTGCCCACCCTTAAGAATCTCCAATCAAACGAGCTAAGGGGTGGGCTGGATTATAGACATGAGATATCTAACCGTGGTCTAGCTGTGCTATTTTTGAAATTGAGCACATGTCTACTATCCTACCTTCATCTTTATCAGCCTGAGGGAGTTGAAGGAGCTCAGACTGATTGTCAATCTTATAACTGGCCTTTCTTTCTGTACTTTGTCTTAGCTTAACTTCATTTAGATAATTTCCCAGGATAGAGTTACCAGGTTCACTACTTTCTCCCAGCTTAGTGACAGTGTGCTTCATGTAGGGTTCTCTCAAAATTTTAACCCGATTAGGGGTACCCTTAAGAGGCAACCATAAATGAGACCAGTCTGAAGCAAAATAGCCTTTCAACCTAGAAGACCAATCTCGGTTTAGAATAAGCCCATATCCACCCGGTATGTCAGCCACCATAATGTCAATAAATTGACATATCTTGTTATTTGCAGAAAAGCAAATGAGGACATTTTTCATCTCTCCCACTACTTTGACACCTGTGTTGTCTAATTGCGTTACTTCCCAGGCTATGGACTCCGGCTGTCCATTAATCTTCTTACAAACCTCGAGTGGCATAACATTCACCGCTGATCCAGAATCTACCAAGCAATTATGCACATTATGATTCAGCATTTCTAGGGTCAAAAGAAAAGGTGGGGTTTCAACTTTTTCTTCCCAACCTGGTTCTATGTCTTCTTCTCCTGGTTGGTTTTGAGTGGGTATATCCTCTTTAAGCTCCTCAATATCTTCATTTTTTCCTTGATCAACACCTACCTGTTCTTCCACAAGTTTGATAGGCTCACTGATTGGCTTGGTTTCCTAGTTGATGTTGGTGACTTTAGGCGTTTTATCTTTAACATTTACATCAACCTGTCTCTTGACATTCTCTTGCAATTTTTTAATATTTGAAATTATTGCATTATCTTTAATTGCTAGGTCTGTATCTTTTGTTGCTGTTGGTGTGTATTCAGATTTAAGAGCATTCTCTTCTGTGTTGAAAAGCGAGCTACCATTCCAGAAGAACATGGTATCATCATCTTGTTTCTGTATGGTCTGGTTTTTTCCTTCTTCCTTACCACTGTCCTTAGTCAATTTAGATTCCAGCAGCTTATTCATCACCAATGTCATAGAGTTTAACCATTGAGGACACTTCTTTTCAGAATGAGGTTGTTGGTGAAAAGTGCAGAAATTATCACCCCCTACTTCTGTTATGTTTATTGATGGTAAATTTGGTGGAGGTATTTTCCATTGGTTGCTATCTTCTCTTTTTTGGTAGTAGGGTTTGTAAGTTTTCCGAGCTTCCCTCCCTTTCTCCAGATCTATTATTCTGTTGGATAGATTCTGCATCATTTTCAGCATTCCCTCAAAATCATGCAATTGCTCCTCTTTAGGTTTAGACAGCAATAACGTTCTTCTCTCTATGGTCTTTTCCCTCAATTGCTCGAGATAGTCTTCTATACTTTCCCTTTCAGCTTCTACCCTTTTTGATTCTTCATAAGTCTCTACCAACGTAGGTTTGGATTTCATCTTGGCAAACATGGCCAGCTCAGGTCCTAAGGCTGAGGTATAATATTCAATTAGGACTTTGTCTGAGGGTTTGTTAGCTCCAGAAAATTTCTTTAGATAAGCATCAAACCTCTGGTTGAAACTATGCACTTTTTCTTTTCTTTCTTTCTTCAAAGAGCATAATCCTTTCATCAGTGCTGCATGAGATCTCTAGGCTACATATTTATTTTTGAATATTCTTTCAAAAGTATTCCAGTATGGGATCGAGTTTGCGGGCAGGGAAAAGTACCATGAAGCAGCTGCCCCTTTCAAAGTATGAGGGAATAATCTACAGACAACATCTTCGTACTCCCCAGCCCTTAACCCTTCTACCGCCAAATAGAAACTTTGTAAGTGGTCATCTACAGCAATCCTTTCCTCAGGGTCAAACTTAGGTAGCAACTTATCAAAATCTTGAGGTAGGTTATGCAATGGAGGTGTGAGGCTCAAAGGGGATCTAGCTCTCCAAGCAGGTAATGGGTTGGGCTGATTCACAATTACACCAGCCATGATCACAGGTAAAGGAACAAAGTCTGAGTAAAAATCAACGTAGGGTGAGAACAGGCTTTCTTACTTCAAAGGTATAACCGAAACCTGTAAGTACTTGGGTTAGGTTACAAGCTTCAAAACATCTGCTGGTGGGGCAATCTTGGGAAAAATAAGTTTCCACGGCCAGCCATGCACTGGCGTCCCTCCTTCTAGCGCCAGAACTGTTAAGGCCTGGAAAATCGCAGGCAACAACAGTAAGGGATTCTCCCCAGTCAACGTTCCCAACTAGCCCGTGACTGTTTGGTATGGGGAATCTGTCCGGTTTGCGGTCCGGCTACTGTAGGTTAAAGTAACAAAAACAAAGGTTTTACCGGTTGCGGCCCGGTCCATCGTGTATTTTTGTATTTTTTATTTAAGTATGATATGCATATGCCTAATTAACCATGTAGGGTGATAAGGATGCAAGGAGCATTCACAATGTGATGCGCAGGTTCTTACCTCTCGTCTTAGCAATCACAAGCATCTCAATCACATATGCAGTAATAAAATAAGACTAACTATTTATCTATCTATCCCCGGGGAGCAAGCTGTAACTTAATTATGATAATGTGTATTGTGCATGCATTATAAAGAGAAATTACAGGTAGCTGATGTTTCTTTCTACAACACATGAATGATTAAGATATTTCAACAATCAGATAGCCAATTGTTTTATGAACCGCATACATTACTCATGGTGGTAATTCCACAAAATAAACCAGAAATCATTTAAACAAGAACATAGGTTCTAAGAGTTAGAATGATCTCACGGTTAATGGACAAAAGCTGGAAAAACAAAATAGTTCATCTTTCAGCCATCCACTGCATAACATTTGAAAGTGCCACCAATCTTTCTCCAACAGGCGAACCATACTTCTTTATTGCTAAGAGAAATAGTTCTTCTTACAATAGATCGTTTCCATGTCTCACTAGGAAAAATTCCCTTTTCCCTTCTAAGCTTTCTACATTTATACAAAAGGGTGAGATGGTTGGGATCCCCAAAGTAACCTTTGGAATTCCCAACTCTTTGTTTCCCAACACTTGACTTTTCGCAAATGTTTTTTTACAAAATGTTACATATTACAAAAAGTGACCAATCCTTTATGAGGAGGGTCCCACTTGGTCATCTAGAAATTTCTTCCATGCTGAAGCTTCAGAGGCAATGCCCTCAAATGCACAAGGCTCTAAAAACTGAATATTGATCTCAAACTTAGCAGCCTGGTTCTTTATAGCCTCAATCCTGGCTGCACTCAATCAAAGCTGATCCTCCAAAAGCTGCACATTGATAGCTGAATGATCTACTTCGCTCTTCAAGATCTGATCATCCAAGGCTTTGATATGCTATACTTTAGCTTCCTCCTCTTGGTATCTCTTCTGCAACAGCTCCACAAAGGCGTTGTCATCCGGGAAAGCCTCAAGCCTCTGCTCGACCTCTATCTGGCACCGGTTGTAGGTAATGAGAAGCCTTCTGAAAAACTTGGTGCATGCTCCTTTCGTCTTCTTAACTGCTTTTTTGAAATCCTCCGTGGTATTTATAGCAAATTCCAGCAAGTCATAATCCCGCTTGAGGGCCTGTGTATCCTTTGATGGCAGTTCTGCTGGAGTTTCTTCATTGTTTTCCAGCCTTGTCATTCTTGCAGTCAGGACTTCAAGGACGTCCTGAGATCTATCTACAAAGTAAGAGGAGGTCTCCAGGATTTCCTCCAATCGGCCATCTACCTGCAACACTTTGCACCTCTCTCCCTCTATAGCAGTCTATAGATGCAGCATCTTATCCTTTTGGGCCAAAACATGCTCTTTGAATGGTTGGAGGTTAACCTGCTACTCCCTTGCTTCCTCCAGAATAGTTGTTAGAGAAGAAATATGCTCTTGATGTTTCTTTTCCTGTTCCTGGGTGTGCAACTCATTGGCCTCCAAGATAATCTTTTGCTGCTCTTCTAGCTCTTCTACATTTTCCTGCAGCCGTTCCTTTTCCATCTTCAGCTCTTGATATTCTTTCTGCACTTTCTCCAGTCATTCTTGTGTTGTTTCTCTGACCTGTCTTTCTACTTGGAGCGCTTGCAATTCAGCCTTAGAAGCTTTTATCTCCCCCTGCATGTCTTCATACTTCCGCTTCAGCCTATTGCCTTCCTCTCTCTCTTTCCTCAAGGTGTATTTCAATTGAGCAGAGGATTTCTTAGATAGCTCCGAGTCTGTCGTGATCTTGTCCACATTATCTTCCGAAGCTTGAATCAGTGCTTCTCCGGCTCTAATGGTGAACCTCGGATCCTGGTCTATTCCCAACACAATAGCCGTATCCGTTATCATTTTACCAGGAAGACCTCCTGTTTCAATCCTCCTTTCTGTTCTCTTCACTATCCTCTTTGTTTCCTCGTCGTAGAAAACAGTATTGAAATCAGGGATTTCTTCTCCTTTTTTCTGCACAAAAGGGACCAGCTTGAGAGTGGGGACCATGGGTGTGCTGGCAGCAGGTACTTGTGGGTCCTGCACAACGGGGTTCTCCATGTCTTGGGTCTGTTCTCCAGCTGTATCAGAAGTTGACTACTCTGTTTGTGTCAGTTTTAGCTTTTCTGCTTCTTGCTTTTGGAGCTCCTCATCAAGTTTCCTTTTCTTTTCTTCTTCCTCGTTCTTAGCTGCTTTTTCTGCTTTCTCAGCTGCTTCCTGAGCAACCTTTCTTTTCTCTTCTTATTTTGTGTGCAACCACCCCGCAGCTTCCTGTTCCAACCTCTGGGCTTCCTCATTTCTTCTCTTTGTTTCTTCCTCATCCTTTGCTTGTTCATCTCCCTTCCCACCTTTGGTGGTGATCTTCTTCTTGAACCTTCTTCTCAAGGCTGTCATGTTTACTGCATTTCGGAAGATGGATTCTTCTCGATTCCAATGGTGGGAATACTCAAAATGCATGTTGTTTGCTTTGCAATGTTCAGCTACTTTACCGTGAGTATCATTTCTACGGAAGGGCATCTCGCCAAAATGGAAATTTTCCAGCTCTTCTACAAATTCATCAGCCTTTTTCACTCTGGTAAACTTGTAGCTTCCTAACCTGAAGGGTAAAGGTGGATAGGTGGTCTTCTTATGCTCAAACAGAAAGCTCCCTATGCCATCCAAGAAGACCTGCCTGACTGCTTCCTTGTGTATGATGTAGTCAGTGGCGTATTTGGGCAGCAGGGAGGGTGCTCTTAAACCTCCAAACATCCTGAAGTATAGGCCATCCTCAGTCAAATAGTAATCTGCATATTCTTCGATTACTTGCAGCGCTTCCTCTGACATACAATCACACTCCTTCAGGAAAATGAGTGTGTATAAGGGCATGATGAAGTGTTCACAAAATTCTCGGTAATGGTTGTGATATTTATGTGCCCATAGTGCTTTATAAGCAGAATGGACAGGCATTCTTTCCCTATCCCAGATGCACCTGAGGCCGGGGAAAGGCTGATTGCATAATATACAGTCTAGCAGTATGGAACTCATATAGAATTCAGACCTCTTTTGGGCCACTCCTCCCAAAGCTGAGGCCAAGCAAGCTGAAAGACTATTTGATACAAGGCTGGCCTAGTTGAAAATTGTCCCCTGGGTTGCAACACAAAAAATGATTGGGATCCATTCTAACTTGAAGAAACTACCATGTGCTCTTCCAAAAATCCTGTTCAGCATTAAAGCTATGAACCTATAGGGGGCCCTTAAGCTTGCCGTATCGTAATCACCCGTTGGTCTATATCTGTAATGTTTTCCCTGCAACAACATTTTTTTAAGAGTCTCTACCAGGTCCATTCTAATGTTTTTCAACCAATCATCAGTTAAAAATACTTGGGCTTCTGGCAGGTGGTAAGCCAACGCTACATATCTAGGGCTATATGTAGCATAGCCCTGTCTTTCAACATTTTCCAGAATCATTGTTGTGACATCTGCCCGAGGCAGAATCCAACCGATTACTTCATAGCATGGGAACAACTCTGGTCTGGTGGTGATCTTCATCAGTGAAGATCTTTCTATGTTGGCATATATGGACTCTTCTTCCAATCCCATGTCAAGAACCTCTCTACGCGTGATCAATCTATATATTTCCCCCCACTGGTATTTAGGTTCAACACCAGAAATACACTTAGTGTCCTCATATATATATGCGGTTTTGGTAACAGTTTCTACTTCGGGCTCTTCCTCGACCACCGGGGCCTTCTTCTTTTGCCTCTTTGACATTGTGGATTCGAAATCTTCCTACCACACACAATGTGCAATGTTCAGTGACTTAGTCTATTTCCAGCATGATGGAAAACAGTTATATGCAGTATAAACATGCAAGCTACCACTGCTTTTCAATACCAAACAATTCTAACAATATAATCTAGCGGGAAAACCCATCTACATTAACATGACTAAAATCTTCCGCTCTATGCGGGTGCCAATACCATTTCGCTGCGCAGGACAGACATGGGGCAATACACAATATTTCAACGGTGTTCCAACAAAACCATGCCCATGCACTTATGGTCAACAAACTAAATGCAGTTGCATATCCACTTCCCCCAACCTGGCCTCAAAAATGACTGTGCATGGAATGGCGCGGCAAAATGCCATTGGTTTCTAAAGGGTAAGGGCCACGAGAAAGGAGGGCGATAAGTCCACAAACTACAGGCAGGCCAAGACAACCCTCCCCCATCAAACATCGCTACACAGGGCAGCTTGGTGCAGACGGCGTAATGGCCATTTGCACCAAGCCCCCATTCGCTAAGCGCAGGGTCACAGGCAAAGGCCGCGGATAAATACTACTCAACGAGTCAAAACGCCCCCTCCCTGGACAGTTAAGATACAAAATCCCCAACTATATAGGCATAAAGATAACGACCGTAGAACAGTCCTAACCGCGGGGAAAAACACAACCAAACGCTTAAATGGAACAGGGAAAGGGACACATGAGCCTACCTGGCACTACGCAACCAGCGTGTAGAGGGCTGTCAAGCTCCACAGATGAGACACCTGGACTGAGGGTACCGAAAATGGGGGACCGGGTGAGCGCGAGCGGACGACGGCACGATGATAATGATAGTTCACGATAATCCCAACAGCAACAGTCCAAATAAAATAATAAAACAATAAAACCCAACCCCAAATATGTAGTCAACATAACGGTGGGGGGAAAAGTTAAAGATCGGACGTCGGAGATCTTTGGATCGAAAGTCGAAAGCAAACTTCTTTCTGCAACGGTGGATGGCGAAAGCGCTAAACCACCCGTGGAGATATACACGGCGGAGCCTCGGAAAAGCAATCATCGGGTCAATAATGAAACGAGAGCCGCAACGACGGAGCCGTAAAAGGTAAATGGATCCGCAATGGGAGAAAAAAATGACTACGCATCAGCAAGGTTAGTGCTTCTTTCATCCGCAATGGCGGAACCGTAAAGCATACCACCGTCTGCAACGCCGGGGCTTGAACCGGAAACGACAATGCTAAATGCTCGGAAAGGTTAGTCCTTCGGCAGACGCAACGGCGGAGGAAAAAGGGTGCGTTCCTCCACAACGATGGATCCTAAACGACTTATATGACCGGGAAAATAAAGCCTTCCGCAGCCGCAACTGCGGAAGGCCATGACTTACAGGATCGGTGAGACTAATAAAGCGGGGGTCCGAAACATTAAAACAATGATCGGAGGAGGAAGCTGTTTTCCTTCCGCAACGGCGGAGAAAGAAGTGATAAAAAGTTCCGATGTAAAACTCAAAAACAGCCGATGTGAAAACAAACAAATCGGAGAGGAAGTCGAACCCAATACTGCTTATCCATCCGCAATGGCGGGAGGAAAAGCAAATACCTTCCGATTCAGCGATGATGAAAACGTAATTAAAAGGCAAATGATGAAGTTTGATCAATCATTGAATTTTTCCAAGCGTTAGAAAAAATCTGAAACAGGTGGTAGATCAACCCAAACATTAGAAAACAATCTGAGAAATCATTATTAGACCAACCCCAAGAAGAAAATCGAACTAATCCAAGCAAAGGAGGGTCCTAAATTTTTTTGGAATTTTGGGAAATTGTTGCAGCTACAACACAGTGGTATTATCTCATGGTCCTATGAACCTTCTCTTGAATTACCTTGATGAGTACCAAAATAGATCCCAATCTAGGACAGAAAAATACTGAAGATATTTTAATTGTTGGAGAAGAGGATGCTAGTTTCATCCAAGGGAACATTCAAGCAGTGGAAGGAAGTATGGATGACATATGCATAAGTAGAGAGTAAAATGATGTCTCATTTGCACATAACATGCTGAAAATTATGGATAAATTCACCGAAGTACAAACAGAAGCTACAGACATTCTCTCTAGGTTGGTGGACCAGAAAGAAGGAGAAGTCAGTGGTAGTGGCTCCCACCATGAGGAGAAGAACATCTTCAAGGATAAAATATTCTCTAGGACTAGAACACTTGAATTCAAAGATATTCCAAAGTATAATGTGCCAAAGTTTCTGGAACATAGGGTGGAGGAAGATGAAGTACCATTTGAAGGAGTTACACCTATAGAAGTTTGACTCACATAATACATGGATTTTAATGAAGAGTTCAAAAGACATTTGACCTTTAGAGATTATTGTGATTATTAAGAGATGGTCAAATACAGATGAAGTAACATAATTCCTTCTCAAAACTTTGAGTTGCAGAGAACCATAGGTAAAATACCCCTTCCTTATTTTGATGGATATACAAAATGCACTGCTAACTCATGGGTGCAGAAACTTGATACTTATTTTCAGCTAAATTCTATGATGGAAAGAGATGCCACTAGGATGGCCACCCTAAACATGGAAGGATATGCAAGTGATTGGTGGTTTCATGGGTTAAGAACTTTGGGACATGATACAATTACTACCTATGAAGAGTTCACCAGCAGGTTTGTGAAAAGATTTGATAGAAGAGATCATGATATGTCATTCAGGGACCTTGGTCAAATAAAGCAGTTAGAAACCCTAGAATCTTACATATCAGAAATTCAAAAGGTGGTTGTCATGGTGAATAATGTATCAAAATCCATCTTAGTTCTTTTGTTTGCAGAAGTCCTAGCAGAGCCACTTAAATGTCTAGTTAAATCTAATCAACCTCATATGCTGCATGATGCCATGGATAAGACCCAGGATATTCAAGATGATATCCCATAAACCATATTTCCACCAAAGAGTGATTTTCCCTCAAGATTTAAGGATAAGAGACATTTCCAAAAGGGTCCCAATGGAAACTTCAAGAGGGATAAATTCTCTAAAGATAGAGATCAATTGAGGAGAAATAAGTTGTTCTTTTCATGCCAGAAGCCATGGGTTCTGGGCCATAAATGTGCTAAGGGGAAAGAACACTATATTGAAGTTTTTTTTCTGAAAGTGAATATGAAGGAGAGGATGTAGAACAACCAAGAAATGTTGAAGAAGAATTTGAATCAACTGAAGAGGAGGAACAACCAAAACTAGATACCGACAAAATTACTATTTTGTCGGTAGTTCATAGATTCCATACTGTCTGATTCAAAGGATTAGTCACAAGAGCATAGATCCATTGTTTTGGTGGATGGAAGAGCCACCCATAATTTCATTGATACTACAAAGCTGGAGAAAAGGAAGCTACCCGCCAAATCCTTTGATGGATTCACTGTCATAATCCTTGCGACTCACTCCATGGACTACACAAAATGGATTGCCAAGCTACAAGTGACCATTGGGGACTATACAGTTACTGATAATTTCTATGTGGTAAATGTGCCTAACATCAATGTAGTCATGAGAGTCCAATGGTTATTTTCCATTAGTGAAAATTTTGTGAACTACCAAGTTCCGAAAATGAAGTTTAAAGAAAATGATGGGAAACAAGTTGTTTTGACAGGTATTAACACTTACCCAAAGAAGTTGGTCTCTTCCTAGAGCATGAGATCTACCTTCAGACATGAAGACATAGAGTGGGATATTGAATGTTTCGTTGCTTCCCAATGATCATCCATAGACATTTCTCAACATCCCAAGGACATTAAGGTATTGCTAAAAAGTAAGAGAAATTTTTTGGAGATCTTCCTCCTGGGAGACCACGAGACAGAGAGGTTGACCATGTGATAGAATTGGAGATAGGGACGCTTCCTATCATGATTCGACCTTACAAGAATCCCAAAATGTTGAAACATGAATTGAAATGACCATAAAGTAGTTTTTGGAATTGGGGTTGATTAGACGTAGTACCACTCATTTTGCTTCATTAGTGGTGTTAGTGAAGAAGAACGATGGAGCCTTTAGGATGTGCATAAATTATAGAGCTCTGAATAAAATAACCATTAAGAACCGGTACCCCATCCCAAGGATTGATGAATTAATGGATGAACTACATGGGGAATTGTTTTTTCCAAGATTGACCTTCGTTCTAGATATCATCAAATACAGATGAGAGAAGAAGAAATATAGGAAACAACTTTCCACTGTCATTATGGCCATTTGAATTCCTAGTCATTCCCTTTGGATTGACTAATGCACCTGAAACATTTCAATCTTGCATGAACATGGTATCTAGGGAGAATCTCCGTAAGTATGTGTTGGTATTTTTTTTATGATGTTTTTGTATAGAGTAAAAATTGGGAAGAATGTTTGCAACATTTGGAAGATGTACTAATCATTCTTGTAGATCAGTCCTTGGATGTAAAGTTGTCCAAATGTGAGTTTGGGATGATTGAGATGCTATACCTTGGCCATGTGATTGGGAAAGAGGGGTGAAGGTCCACATGGAAAAGATCCAAGCTATAACTAATTGGCCAAGCCCAAACAATGTTAGATAATTGAGAGAATTCCTTGGAAACTACACTTACAATTGGACATTGGTCAAGGGATTTTATCAACTAGCAGCACCTTTGACTGACCTCACAAAAATGAAGCTTTATGTTGGTCAGGGGAAGTTGAATTTTTTTTTGAGAAGATGAAAAAGGTCACGAGAAGCATTCCAGTTTTAGATATGCCCGATTTCACTCAATCTTTTGTGCTTGAGTGTGATGCCTCAAAGTAAGGTATTGGAGTAGTACTGATGCAAAATAGGCACCCAATTTCCTTTGAGAGAATAAAGTTGCATCCACATGAAATAAATTATTCCATCTATGACAACGATATGCTTCCCATAATGCATGCCTTGGAAAAATTATGACATTACCTTATGGGAAGTAAATTTGTGGTTAAGATTGATCACAATACCTTGAAACATTTCTTGACCCAAAAAAGAGCTTAATGACAGGAAGCAGAAATGGGTAAGTAAAATTCAATATTATGACTTTGATATGGAATAAAAGAAGGGAAAAATGAATGTAATAGCATATTCTCTATCAAGAAAACCAACATTTACTGCTATGGAGGTCGCTAAGGACTAGAAAGAGAAAATATCTTTAGAATACTCCAGAAATCAATTTGCATGTGAACTTATCAATGGATAAATTGGGGATGGCATGTACAAAATAGTGGTTGGGATCATATAATAGAAGGATATGATTTAATTAGTACTAGGATAATATCTAAGAAAGAATATTTTGAAAGCATCCCATGATTCACAACTAGCATGGTATCCTAGTTTTCTGAAAAGTTATCAAAAGATTAGGGAGAGGTTTTTCTGGAAAGGATCCAAAGATGATATGCTGAGACATGTGAGAGAATGTACCATATGCTAGCAGAATAAAGTAGAGCACACACATCTGTCAGTTCTACTTTAGCCACTACCTATTTCAAATAAAAAAATGAAAAGCATTTCAATGGAATTTATCACTTGGTTACCCATGGTGTAAGGTAAGGATTGCATATATGTTGTAGTTGACCGGTTGACCAAGTTTGCACACTCCTTTGTTGTTATTTCTACCATCTCAACAACTCATATTGCTGAATTTTTTTTAAATAAATATTCAAATTGCATGGCTTCCCAAAGATAATAATCAATGATAGAGATATTAAGTTTACCAGTGCCATTTGGAAAGAATTGTTTAAATTGATGGGAACAGAATTCAACCTCGGTACAAGTTATCATCCCCAAACGGATGGCCAAAATGAGAGGGTCAATCAGTGGTTGGAAGGTTATCTCTAAAATTATGTGACAAGAAAGCAAAAGACATGGATCAGATGGTTTCATCTGGGATAATTCTGCTATAACACTACTTATCATCTGTCGATAGCCATGTCTCCCTTCAAGGCCATGTATGGATATGAAGCCCCAACTTATCTGGATCAAAATTTTGGAGCAAGTAGAGCACCAAAATATAAGGACTAGATTTAAGAAGGACAATACATATTGAAGTCCCTCAAGAACAACTTGCAGACTGCTTAAAACCAACAAAAAATGTATGCAGATAGGAACAAAACTGAGACGCATTTTCAAGAGAATGACTTAGTATATTTAAGATTGCATCCTTACAAACTCTGAAGGGTAAAGGAGCTGAAAAATTAAAACCCAAGTTCTATGGTCCATATAGAATAGTGAGGAAAGTAGGTGAAGCTGCTTATGAACTAGATCCACCTGAGAATAGTAAGGTCCATAATATTTTCCATGTTTCATGTTTGAACAAGGAATGGGGAAGAAGGTAACAATTTCAACAGAACCTCCTCCCTTGGATGATAAAGGGCAGTTAATTTTGATACCAGATAAAATATTGCTAACCAGAGAAAGGAAACTCAGAAGCATGACCATCAAGGAATATTTAGTCTTATGGAAAGGGATACCCAGTGAGGATTCCACATGGGAAAATGAACAGTTGTTGCAACATCCTAAAATGAAATTTCTTTAGGATAATCACATTTTGGGAAGGGAGGACTATAATGTCCCTCCCAATTGACCATGATGACATGTGTTCTAAACCCTAGTGGTTCTATCCTAGGAGGGGTTATTTTGTACACAAATACTAGACTAGGATGCGAGTTCTAGTTTTTTTATGAATAATTTCAATGTTTTTAATGATGTTTATGCTAAGTCATGAACTAGGCGTCAAGGAGGGAGCATGGGGAACAGTTAACGATGAGTTGTTAACCAGAAAGTAAACTTAGATCATATTAAGAAAATTCCAAAAGAACTCAAGAAAAAAGATAAGTTCCTACCAATTAATAAAGAAGAGAAAATCCAAGAAAAAGGAGGCAACTGAAAAAAAGTTACCAGGGTAGAAAATAAGGAAACTTTTGGAGGATGCACTTTCCAAAAGAGAAAGAGGAAAGTCGGTCAAAAAGGCAGGAGGGCGAAGTTTCCAAAGGATTAAATGAAAGTCTCACAAAAGCACTATGGCGTAATTTCCAAAAAGATAAAAATCTAGGTCAGGGAAAAAGAAAGCAAGTGGGCAAGTTTCTCCCTGAGGGCACATTGATCAAGGTGGCTTAGACATGAAGCTAACTTGCATATATAGGAAGGAGACTGCACCCCTCTTCCAAATTTTGGTCCTTGTGATTTTGGAGTTTGAGAGTGTCATGTCCCTTCCTTGAAGGACATTAAATTGTTGACCTTGTTAATTCCTAGGGGTTTAAAAAGTGAATTAAATCAAATCTGCGTAGGAAATTTTAATAAGTCAATACTATTAAGGCATGTAATAGATTAAAATTCCAATTCTAATTTCGTATGCAATTAATTATTATGAAAATTAATTAATGTGGAAATGATTTGTCAAGATAGGAGGGTGCATTAGGCAAGCCAACTTTCCTAGGATTAAAAATGGAAAAAAAACAAAATCAAGGAAAATAAATATGTCGTAAAAAAGATGGCAACTATTAAAAGCAGGGAAAATGAAGGATATTTTAAGAGAAGGAAAGTGTAGGAAAATAAGTTAGTCATAAAGAAGGAAACTTTTGGTAGAGAAGGGTGCAATTTACAATTTTTTTCAAAGATGGAAAGCAAGGAAACATTACCTAAAGCACAAAATTGCTAATCTCCTCAATGAATGCACAATCATGTCTTAGGGTTAGGTTTGCAAGTGGGTGACTTTTTCAACATGTTGGATAATTTTCTCAACAAGTCACTCAGTATATAAAAGAATGCGTCCAAATCCTTTGAAAAATATTTTATCATTATTTTTTTTATGTTGAGTGAACCATAGCTTCCTTGTTTGAATGATGTGCCTCAGCTACCTTGGGTGATGCACCCTAAGCTTTCCCAATCTCTTCTCTCCTCCATTCGACTATTCTTTAGTGCAGCCATAGAGAGCTAAGTATCATCCATTTAATACCAATATGAAGCTCAAAGATCAGCCATTTTTCATTGAAAATTGAGCTCCAGTGAAGGACACTTCACTTATGCTCTCAAGATTGTAAAAGTGGTGTCGGGTGTTCGTTTCAAGCTTCCAATCTTCAATATTGGGCACCATTGAGGGAGATCAGATTGTAGAAAACTCTTTATGAGATTCTCCTCTTTTTATTAGCATTTTGATCTTTGATACAAATAAATATTTCTACTCCATGAGGTCGCAATGCTAAATTTTATGTGAGAGAGGCATTCTAATGCTCATTTAATGAACCTTTTATAAGTTTTCATGCAATAACAATGATGCTATAGATAAAATATCGATATTTAAGTTTTATTATGTTCAATGTGATTTGATAAACCTATTATATTAATTATTTGCATATCTGATAAGTTACAGTAGTAAAATTCACCTTGTTTTCCTACATATGCTCTTTAGCTAGATAAATTTGGCCAGTTTTATTGTTTCCAATGCCATGATTGTTCTGTGTGCTCAAATTACATTATATAAGTTATTGTAGGTCATACAATCACCCCAAAAATAAAAATAAAATGCATAGAACCAAAATTAGTTGAGTTTGTACAGTGTTTGAGAGGCCTCCTCTACATAGGCAATATCTAGACCAAATTTCCTAGTTTTTTCTCAAACACACCCAAACACTTCTATCCAAAACAGTTCTAGACCTGCATAAATGGATTTTATATGCCTAAAATTAGAATTATAACCCTCCTAGTCCTTTTTTATCCTTTGGTTTCCTTGAGCCGACTGTTATGATCTTAGTTTGTGTCAGTTGGGACACCCACAATCCTTGTAGTAGACTTCAACCAAGATGATGCTTGAATCCTAAAAGGGCCCAACATCCATGTGCTTAGGGATATAAAATTTTAGTCTCCTAACTTGTCTTTTGGTTTCTCCTGCAAGTCCTGACACTATTCCTAATTTTACTTGTGAAATTTCGTCACTTGTCAACTAGTTCTCTGATTTTGTTTATCATAGTAGTAAGAGTTAATGTTTCCTATCTGATTCAGATCAGTTATATTACAGTGGTATCATAGCATTGTCCTCCATACCTAATTTTAATAATAATTAATGAGTCCAAATGTCAATTGGGATCCTAGAAGGAAAAACATCGAAGAAGAGGAAGTTGACTATATGGAAGGGGGATTCCACAGGGAGATGGATGCAAAGGAAGAGTTCATAATTTTTTTTTAGAGTATGTTGAAATGGATGCAAGATATTTCTAATAATATCATTCAGTCTGGTCAAGAGACCAGATATTTCCTGGCCAAGCAGTTAGATGGGAAAGATGGATAAGGGATCAACATTGGTTTTGAGCATGAAGAGAGGAAGTTCATGGGTGGATCTATCTTCTCCAAGAAAGGGAATCAAAATAGGCCTCATGAGTTCAAAGATGAACCTAAGTTGCAGCCCCAATATACCATTCCCAAGTTCATGGAGGATACCAAAAAATACCATGAAGTGTGGACTGAATTAGTTGCTTCATGGGAGGAGAAGTATGTTTCCTATTAGACATTGAGTGAGGAGTGAAGAAGGGAACTACCTTTCAAATATTTTTGTGAAACTCTGTATAGAGGGAATCCCCAAGGATTTCAAAGGATTCCAAATAAAAATATTGATCTAAGACATGCCATTGGAAATATCACCTTACCTTACTTTGATGGCACTTCCAAGTGCATAATAAACTCTTAGATTCAGAAATTGGACACTTACTTCCAATTGAATCCTATGGCTGAGATGGATTCCATCAAGATGGAAGCCTTGCATCTTGATCGGGAGGCCAATGACTGGTGGTTTCATGGCATAAAATTTTGGTCCATGATCAAGTGGCTACTTATGAAGAATTCACTTGGAGATTGACATAAAGGTTTGACCAGAGAGATCATGATATCTCTTTCCGAGAATTGGTGCATGTCAAACAAGTTGGAACTAGTGAAGTGGAAGACAGTCAAGAAGACTTTCATTATGATGTAGCTAATGATCATGTAATCCCAACAAATATTGGTGATATTATTGTATTTGTTGAGGAAAATGAAAACAAACATATCAATGTAGTAGTACCCAGTGATGTGAAGATTGTCTCTCAGTGAAAGAGATAGTTGATAGTAGCATGGAAGTTGCAACAGTTGATTAGAATGAGAAACAAACAGATGATTCCAACACAAAAGAAACACCAGTAGACTGTCCACCTGAGAAATAGAAAACCCGAAGCTTGAGGGAGATATATGAGTAGACTCATGTTATTTATGAGCATCTACAATATTCTCTTCTTCCTTCTCATCCCACATTTTTTGAAGAAGCACTAAAGGATGCACAGTAGCTACAAGAAAATGAAGAATCCAATAAGAATGATGAAGTAGCTACCATTGATGAGGAACATGAATATGTGAATGCTCTCCAAGAAGAGATGAAATATATTCATTTTTTTTGACAAAAATTTTCAGTGTGCAAGTAAAATTGAAAGCGAGAAAAACCATGTTGAAATTGAAGAATAGTTACACTATGTTTCATAAGTTAAAGAAGGCGTTGAAGAACATCTACTTAGAATTAAGATCCAGGAGACAAAGAAGAAGAATCCCAAGTACACATCAAGGAAGAAAGTAAAGATGAATATTTTGAGTGAAATGTAAGCCTAGGTAAGGCATAGACCAACATGCATATTTTTACATTGATAGGTGTTGAAAGTAATGTCCCAGTTGAGAGTTTTGTCTCGATTGAGATTGTGGGGGTGTGTTAAGAATGGTAATCTCAATGGTCAGCTATGGTAAACAATGCATTAATTAGTTGGTTAGTTGAGTAGTTGATTTGGTCACCTTACCTAGAATTAGTGACTCGTGGTATTGGCCCATGGTTTATTGTTATGTAGTCCTATATATACATTTGGTTAATATTGAGAAGGAATTCCATTACCCAAGAAATCAATATTCCCATTGTGTATTCAACCATTTTTTACTTGTCTTCTTTAATCATTATAAAAAAAATCATATATAAATGGGATCATATCACATGCTTATTAATAAAGACAATAAAGTAAATTCCTCTTTAATCATTATCAAAGAATTCATGTATAAATAGAGTTCATATCAAATGTTTATTAATAAGGACAATAAAGTAAATTCTTATTTTGGTTTGACTAGGTATAACTTCCATGCTCAATTGTACAACTTACTAAATAAAATGTATATTAATAGTATCTTTGTATATCAATGGATATACATTTGAAGGTAATTTTGAAACCAATTTATCACCTTCTTTTTAATGTGTAAAATGTGTAACAATCTATATGTTTGAGTAATTTTAATTTATTTTTAAAATTGCAACAAGGGGTATTTTTTATTTATTTATTACGTTTGAAAAAAACGTTTATTAAATAAACAAAATAACCATATTTCTTCCATTAACATGGTTATCATTGTATGTTTGACCACACATTGAAAGCCAAGTCTTTTAAGCACAAAGACCTACTCCAATCAGCATCCCATCTATGTATCACTTCCATCTATGTATCACTCGTATGTTTTACGTTATGATTATAGGATTAGACAATAAAAGAGAAAAACAAATGTTTTGCATAAAAATATAGGTGACTATGTATCTAAGCTTGAAAGTTAAACTAAATATTAGAGAAAATTTCAACTTAAAATGGGTCTTTTAAAGAAAATTAATAAAATAATATTTATTAATTTTGGAGGAATAAAAGAAAATACATCTAAATAATAGTTAAAATAATAAAATAATATTTATTAATTTTGGAGGAATAAAAGAAAAAAACTATTTTTTTGTTCGCATTTTTGACATATCTCCCTGTGTTTTTACTTAAATTTCCAACGATTACGCACTCGGCATACTTTTGACAGACCCTGCTACCCCAAAAACAAGGAATACCTGAAAAAACGTGATGATGATGGGATATCATCATCACGTTTTTTCAGGTATTCCTTGTTTTTGGGGTAGCAGGGTCCGTCAAAAGTATGCTGACATCATCATCATGTTTTTTTAGGTATTTCTTGTTTTTGGGCTAGCGGGGTCCGTCAAAAGTATGCCGAGTGGGTATTAGTTGAATGTAGAATTTAATTCCGCATCCAACGAGCTCTTCGATCGAAATTTGAGTAAAAAAATAGAGAGATATGTCGAAAATACAAACAAATAAAATAGTTTTTTTTATGATACCTATCCCCAAAAACAAGGAATCCCTGAAAAAACGTGATGATGAAACAAGGAATACCTGAAAAAACATGATGATGATATCATCATCACGTTTTTTCAGGGATTCCTTGTTTTTGGGGTAGCAAGGTCCCATCAAAAGTATGCTGACATCATCATCACGTTTTTTTAGGTATTTCTTGTTTTTGGGCTAGCCGGGTCCATCAAAAGTATGCCGAGTGGGTATTAGTTGAATGCAGAATTTAATTCCGCATCCAACGAGCTCTTCAATCAAAATTTGAGTAAAAAAATAGGGAGATATGTCGAAAACACAAACAAATAAAATAAATTTTTTTATGATACCTATCCCAAATTTATATTAAAAATTGCTTAAGACATATACGGTATTTCAAATTTAAAGCAATTTCATTGGCTAACACATGATGACATGGAATTTGGATTAATGTTAAAAAGCCTATTTTAAATTGAAATTTCCTTTAATAACTTGTTACAACCACCATCTCATTATAAGTGAACTCATTATAAGTATTCATTTATATGTTATGAATTATAATTAGACATCATTTTAAAAGAACAAATATATAGAGAGAGAGAGCGCGCGCGCTATGCATCCTTCTAGAGATAGTGAAGTTTACACTAGAAATGGATAGACCATTAGAAAGCGTGCTTAAAAATTAAGTTAATAACCTACAATGTGACAACTCAATATATTCACAAGGTGAGAAAATCAATGAAATATTTTGAATGCAAACGTGAGGGGATCAATGGATACTTATTTATGGTTAAAAAAATCCTTGATAGAGACAGAAAAGCCACCTTTCCACGGTGTAGATGAAGACCAATAATTGAAAAACATCCTTAATATCCATACTGGTATAGAATGGATATTATTATCTCCAAGCCTTTACTATCTCTTTGTTGTAACATGTATATTATTGATTTTCAGTTTATCTCGAGCACTATCACTCCTAAATTTTGAGAAAACTAAGGCAACGTCTAGATAGAAAGGTATTGGCTTACATTTCATACTATATAGTTTGACTATCACCCATAAAAAATAGTGATATTTTTACATACTTAAATGAGAGGGTTTATAAATATTGGTCCATGTTAGCATTGAATCATATATTTCTGAGACAATCAGATTCTAAAATAATTTAATCATCAACAATTTTTCCATTTACATATCATTAAACATATTTTGACATAATTAGATTCTAAAATAATTTAATCATCGACCATTTTTCCATTTGCACATCATTAAACATATTAAAAAATGATATACCCACTAAATATAACGTATACATCAAGTGTTGGGAAAACAAACCTGATATAAAAATAAAAGTAATCCATGCACAAAGTGAACCCACATAGGGGTGGGGAAATCTAATTGAGGTGAATAAACTTGCGATGCAAAAACACTGTCAGCATAGCAATATATTTATGTTGAAGGCGTTTCACAATGGAGATGCAGTTTCAAAATATTTCTCGTTGCTTCATCTAATTCGAATTCGACAAGTGTCTCTTCTGTTGGGTGAATATGAGTTCGGAAGGTGTTTCTTGTGTTACGGTCAGTCCTGCACATGAATGGATTGATGGGTTTATGTCCTACAGTTTTTTCATGCACGTTTGGTGATCAATTTCGTATTTTTTCCACATGTCTCGATTGACAGGACCGTATTTTTTTTTAGTGTCCTTTACTGCAGTTCAGTTCAGTCCTTTGTCAATTTAGCAACGCGATTCCGCAATGTCGATTCTCCAATACAGTTTTCCACAAGCTTTCTTCTGTAACCTCATTATTTTCTCAACTCAATATTTCCACACTTGAGTTTTCGCAACTCCATTTCTGCATATTACCCTTCAGCAAGCTCCTTTGGATTGATGGGATTATGTCCTGACAGTTTTTTCATGCATGTTTGGTGATCAATTTCGTTTTCTTTGCCGCATGTCTCGATTGACAAACTCATGTTTTCTTCTAGTGTCCCTTATTGTAGTTCAATTTAGTCATTTATCAATTTATCAACGCGATTCCACAATCTCGATTCCGTAACTTCTATCCCACAAACTATCTTTCGACAATACAACTTTTTGCAAGCTTGCTTCCACAACCTCATTCTTTTCGCAACATAATCTTTCCACAATTAAGTTTCTGCAGATTACCCTTCAACAATCTCCTTTCCGCAATCTCATTTTCGCAATAATGTTTTTGCAATACAGATTTCCACAAATCCATTTCCGCAGCTCTGGTTCCACAACTCTATTTCCGCATTTTCATTTACGCAACAGTTTTTTGCAATTGCGGATTGCGGATTGTGGGTTTACAATTATTCGTTTTCAAAAATAGACTTTCACAAACTTGCGCCCGTAGCGGTCCTTTCCGCAATTGGAGTGCGAATTGTGGAAACTCGATTGAGGAAAGATTGAGTTGCGGAAAGAATGAGGTTGCAAAATCAAGCTTACGAAAAATTGTATTGCAGAATTGAGATTGGGGAATCGCGTTGTTAAATTGATAAAGGAGTAGGACATAAGCCCATCAATTTACAAAAATAATGGTTTCATTTTTTAAACTGTATGTAAATGTTAACAGGAAATATTATGAGTATATGAAAATGACCCTACCCTAGGTATGTACAAAATTGAATAGTCCATCACCAGGTAATATAACAGAATCGAGATTTGCAGAGTACTAATATTGACAGGGTAATCTTTAAAAAAATTGTTTTAAATAACTACTCTTACCTAATTCTTTCTGCATATAAGAGTATTTCTATATAACATCTTTATTGAAAGGCTCTAAATTGATAAAGAGTATGTTTTAGAACTACTCTTACCTAATTCTTTAGTTTATACTAGATATTTAGTTTACACCAGTGTCCTTTATTGCAGTTCAGTTCAATCCTATATCAATTTATCAACGCGATTCCGCAATCTCGATTTCGTAACTTCTGTACCATTGACTATCTTTCCAAAATAAAACTTTACACAAGCTTGCTTCCGCAATTCAGTTTCCACAATTTAGTTTCCGCATATTACCCTTCAGCAAGCTCCTTTTCGCAATCTCCTTTTCCGCAATACTATTTCCACAATACAGATTTCTGCAAATATGTTTTCGTAGTTCTGGTTTCGCAACTCTATTTCTGGATTTGCCTTTATGCAACACTTTTTCCGCAATTGCGGATTGCGGATTGTGGCTTTTCAATTCTCTATTTCCAAAAATAGACTTCCAAAAACTTGTGCCTACAACGATTTGTTCCGCAATCGGAGTGTGGATTGTGGATCCAACTTCCCACTTATTGTTTAGGGTGTTTTGCTGACAGGTGGATTACGTAAGTTTGACTACACTTTTATTTGTTTCCCTAAATGACCATTCATGCGCATGAATGGATTGATGGGATTATGTATTGATAGGTTTTTCCATGTAAGTTTGGTGGTCAATTTCATTTTTTTGCCACATGTATGAATTGACAGGCCCATATTTTCTGCCATTGTCCTTCACTACAGTTCATTTCTTTGAATTGGGCATAGCCTTTGCCAAGATTTGAGGACGAGGGTTTTGCGTAAGTTTTAGTCTAAGAGTTTTTGTGGGTTTAGGCTCATATTTTGTAGGGTCAATTTGGTCGAGGGATTTTGTGGTTTTAGGATCACAGTTTGTGGGTTCAATTTGGTTGTGGTTTGGTTTCACTGTCGCTCAAGTCGATGAAGAAGAATTTGTCGATGTCCCTTCATCGACATGAATGCTCTATGTTAATGCGTCATCAATGCATTGTTGTTCCATTAATGAAAGAAATCTTGTCATTTGATTCAGAGATGGGCCTATTTCTTAATTGTGGTTCAACTTATGAGTATCTCGAACATCTTGTCACAATTCTTGATTTACTGGTTTTGCTGTTCCACCGCCTTTTCTTTGCATATATATACAAAGCTTCAAGTAACCAATATTTCCTTCTGTTTTCTTTTGCTTTGCTTTGCTTTTATTTCTTTTGTTGTGCTTCGTTTACACAAGATATTTTGCAACAGAGCTTTTGCCACTTTATCAAATTTGCAGGTATTCCTTGAGTCTTCTTAGTTGTTTTCAACATTCATTGTGGTAGCAAAATATTTGCTTCGTGTTTATGTGGCTCTAAATTTATCTTCTTATTGCAATTGGAATTTTAATCTTGAATGTTTAAAAATTTATTATTTACTTACAAGTTGCTTATTTATTGTCAAATTGAGAGTTTCATTTTGCAAGCTGTATGTATATGTTATTTTGGAATCTGTAAGAGTGGTTCTCAAACATGATATTTATTATACCAAGGAAAATTGTTCTTATCTTGCATATAGTTGAAAGTAGAGGAAAACGTATATCACTAAGCCTATCCATAAAAAACAATTAACATGACTGCTTCCAAAACATGCAATCCACACTGCCAAGGAACGAGTTATTTCACTTTGAATGATTTTCATTTTTTTTGGTTCATTCCATATTTGATTCCACGAGATAAACAATCCATCACGTTATGGAGACTATTCTAACTAAAGATGATATTTCATTCTTGCTACATGGTGTTGTAAGCCTTTTCCCACTAGTACAGGTTTCCACATTAAACGAAGTGAACTCTCTCAACTCATCAACTCTTTGGTTCCGAATTTCTATCTCACACGACCTTCACAAGCATGAGTTTTTACTTCAAATTATATATAATAGTATTGTAGAATATGGGCAACTAAAAGAAGGAACTAAAATCAAAGTCACCCAATGTACATGCAATGCTGTACATAATGTAACATATGTTTCATTTCCTCGTTGTTTTTTTCCACTTAATGAATTTCACATCGTTGATGCTTAAAATGTTTTTGTCTCCCATTAGTCTCTAACATACTTCTTCTTACCAGGACTATCACATTTCTTTCACTTGAAGCTTTCATAGTGAATGCAATGATTATTGGAGACCCTACATTTTACCACTTAGTTGTAGCCTCTCCCTCACATAGTAGTTCCTCTATTGCAGTGAATCCTACCTCAATAAATGAAAACCCTACCTTTCATGCATCAACTATCCCATTCACTTCACTTTCCTCTTCTAGCAAAGTTTGGAGCATTCAAGGTTGAATTATTGCCAAGACAAACATTCATGAATATGGTAACCAACGAGGGTCTGGAAAAGTATTTGAATTTGACCTTGTTAATGCTTCACACGATGAAATACATATCTCCTCTTTCAATGATTTGGCACTCTATTTGTATGACCAAATACAAGTAGGAGTAGTGTACATAGTATCAAATGGCACATTGAAAGCATCCAATCCAATTTTCAATCATCTGAAAAGCCATAATGAAATTTTCTTAGGTTCCTCCTCAACCATCCAACCATTCTTAGATGAATACCCCTTAATACCTTTATATTTCTTTAACTTTAAAACTATTTAGGACATCCAAACTATACCTGTCAATTCCATGGTTGACCTTCTTGGACTTGTAATTTCAGTTTCGCCTGCATCCACCATATGGAAATGTGATGGTGTAAAGACTATAGGATGCACCATTGAACTATGTGACATGTTAGGCTATAGTATTGACATAACACTTTGGGGAGAGAATTTCCAAATTAAAGGAGTCGAGCTTGCTAACCTTCGCAGTTTAGAAACTCCTCTAGCTTTAGCAATCAATGGTGGTTTTGTTACATATTTTAATGGAAAATTTGTTAGGACTATCTCCAACATTACTCTTTTTTATAAACCCAAATATTGAAGAAACTGTCCTTCTCCAGAGATGGTTTCATGACAATGGATTTCATTCAGCGTCACCATATTTAAGTTGAAAATTCAATGCCTCTGATTTTGATCCTCGTAAAAGCATTACCATCAATGAGCTACAAAATATCCAATCATTTGAAAATCTTGTTTGGTACTCTGTTACTGCAACCATCACAAATGTTAACATGGAAGACTTTCATTTCCTTGCATTTCCTCTTTTTGTTGATGGTATGCAACGCATGAAATTTTTTTCCCACAAAGTTGGAAATATTTGGCATTGTGGTAAATGTGATGGAGAGTTTCTTGAATGTGACTACCAATACATACTAAAGGTTGACTTGGAAGATATCACTGGACACCTTCATGGTGTCGTAGATTTTGATGATGCTGCATACCAACTCATGGGCATTTTTGTGAAATACCTTTGCCTCCTCTCAACTGAAGCAACATCAATTGTTGAAATAGCCCAGAATATCTGCAACAAACAATTTATTCTTACTCTTTCAGTTAGAACATAGACGTTATGTGGAATTTCACACCTAAAGGTTGTAATTTTGATGGTTGAAAACATTTAATCGGTAATTTCAGCTGTACATTCAATTACATAAGTTGTTTTGACCTGAAACTTAAGTAATCTTTATTGTCTGGATGAATTTCCTCAATTCTCAGATTTGTGTCCTTCTTTCATGCTTCAACATAGAAGGGTTTTTTAACTCACTTTTAGCATCTCTATCTTGTAGTCTCATAGTTCCACTGTACAAGCTATCACTCCAAACTTGTTGATGCAACATATATTGTTTCTTTTGAATACAATACTAATTTTCTATTATGTTTATTTATAAAATAAACAACTTTGTTCTCTTCTTTCTTAGCACAACTTGTCATTCTTTTGTAAAGAAAAATTATTACATTTATTGTTTTTTTTAAATATATGCTTTGTCATACTACACTTTGGTCTTCTATATTGTTTCTTTATTATAGTTATCAAGCTAAAAGTTGACAAAAAATATGTACTCCATAAATGTTATTTTAACGTACATAGTTGGTTCCCAATATGCAATCACTTAACATTTGTTTTATATATTTTGTTTTATATCCATGAACTTTCCACTCAATACATATACAAAATCTGTCCCTGCCACCGATGAAAGATTCTAAGTCTTTAACAAGTTTATGTTTTTCTTGTAGGCATCATGCGCAACCATGACAATGAACAATCCAATGCACGAAGAAGACTTGCATATGCACAGAACAGAGATAAAACCAACAAGAAGAAACAACTTCTTTATAGAGTTGCTCGTCAACCTATGTATATGTCTTCTTTGTTTTCTCTTGGCCAACCTTTCAACACCTTATCCCTTCCATCCTCCATGCTAAATCCATCCAACACCCTCCTTGATGATGCACATCAACAATTTTGTAAAAAAATGGACCAACTAGCTGACATGAATGTTTGCTTGATTTGCAATGAATGTTACTTTGGTATTGCAATGAAAACGTTCCATGGTGCATACGGATGTTCTCGTTGTATTCTAGAAAGGAAAGACCATCGCTTTTCATTGGAAAATAATATGGACCCAGGCATCCAACCACTTGTCCTTGTAGTACTTATGCAAGTTGAAGATAATTAACTAAATTTATCAAATTTGTGGAACAAATATTAGATTGAATCATGTTTGAAACTCTAGTTCGATAGAGGGGATCTAAAACCTTATATAGATATCCCATTTCTTATCTTCATTAGAGGAAATTTGAGGTCTAAAATGGGCCTCCTAAGGAAAATGATAAAATAATACTTCAAATAATAAAATAATAGTTATTAATTTTGGAGGAAGAATGAAAAAAACTACTTTTTTTTCTTCGTATTTTCGACATATCTCCCTGTGTTTTAACTCAAATTCTGAGCAGGAGAGCTCATTGGATGTGGAATTTAATTTCACACTTTTGACAGACCCTGCTACCCCAAAAACAAGAAATGCCTGAAAAAATGTGATGATGACATCATCATCACATTTTTCAGGTATTTCTTATTTTTGGGGTAGTAGGGTTCATCAAAAGTATACATTGTGGGTACTCGTTGGATGCATAATTAAATTACGCATTCAACGAGCTCTCCCACCTGAAATTTGAGTAAATACACATGTAGATATGTCTGAAATATGTACAAAAAAAGTAATTTTCTTTTATGACAAATATGTCAATTCAACCATTATGGTTGACTCATTTTATTGAAATTCTATTGGTTCTTGAATTCCAACTCACNATACCCCAAATTTCCTCTAATGATGGGGGGTCTCTCTATGTCAGAGTAGTCTGACCTTTGCTGAGAATGAGTTCACTTAATTTCTAGGTCTATTCTCACTGGTGACTCTGTGCCTTTTAATTATATAAAGAACAAAGACACTTCTAACATGTCATTACAGGTCAAGCAACTGCATATTGAGAAAAAATCTAGCTGGGAATTTTATTGACATAGCTTGCCAGGGTTTGTAAATGTAGGTGACCTAGGAGTGATGTTGTATCTCTTAGTCGACCACTACTTTTGTATAAAATCATGCAAGATCAACGAATAATATGGTTGAGTTCTTTGTGTTGAAACTCTTGGCGAGGAAATCTACGGAGTTAAGAGTGCACTCTATCCAAGTCTTCGACAACTCATTATTGGTTGTTAAATGGATGATAGGTGAGCAAAGGATTCATAATATGGATCGGTAGGATTTGATGCTCAATATTAAAGAATTTGTTCGAATATTCAATCAGTTCCCTATTTTCCATGTTTATGGGAAGCACAACTAATTTTCCAACTCCCATTCCAAGGAGAGTTTTTTTCTTAATCCCTAGCTTTTTCTATCTAGTTGAATACCATGGTGGAGAAACAACTGATACTTATCAAGATATATGGGCTTAATGATTTGTTTGGGAGAGTCTCTCATATTTTACCTCAAATCAGTCATATACCTCTCATTGACTAAGGAATCCTTTCTATGGCATGGAGGTCAATAGCCAAAGAGAAATGATACCCTTGATAGGTCAAGTGTTGTTCCTTGAGGTGTTGATCTTGGCCTTGGATGCTTAGGAAATTCCTTTGCAACCCAAGTGTTTATTTTTCTCCACTATCCAAGTCTAAGGTTCTTACATCCATACCTTATTCTTAAAAATTCTTGATGGAACACATTCCCCCACTTAAAATTAGATATATCATAGGAGGCCATGAGTGATTCTTCACCATGTTTTTCTTAGTCTTTGACACCTAAAATATTATTTTAGGGAATAATATCCACATTTCATCTTTTAAGAATGTCTAGGGCCCTAAATCCTATGCCTAGTGTTAAAACCTAATAATGGTAATGATAACCCCATAGCTTGTAGGATAGAGACACTCTTTGGAGATCATGAGTGGTGGTTCAAGGTGTCATTTATCCTTGGATTTCTAAAATATTATTTTAGTGTACATGAAATTGGTTTCCATTCCTAAACATGTCAAGGCACAAATATACGTACCTAATTATACAAATTTTTTATAACTAACATCCCCACTTGGAGGGAAAGAATTTTGTTGGAGTCCAAGTGTGGTGCCTCAATACATCATTTAGGGTTTAGGTGCATAAAACTTCCTTTATGATATAGCCATAGGATTTATCCCTTAACCATATCTAGGGCCCTAATAATTATACCTACTATTAAAAACCACCTAATTCCATACATATACCCACATAAAGGCCATGTGTGCCAGTTTGAGGTGTCAATCTTTGGATTAAATGCCTAGGATATTTATTTAGGTATTAAGTTCCAAGTTTCCTACCCCATCCATGTCAAGGTACTCAAGATCAATACCTAGAGATAAAAAATGGAATTTATGTCACCACTCAAATGCAAATGAATCCATCAACAGGTCATGTGTGGTATTTAAATTCATTGTTATTGGATGTATATTACTAGAACCTTTGATCAAGGAATCAGGATTTGGTTTCTTACACATGCCATGGGCCTTCATTCCCATTATTAGTGTTTAAAATACCCTAATGGCATGAATATACCTTGGTGCATCAACGGTTTCTTTAGGGGCAAAGGAATTGTATTCTTCCCTGGGAAGCCATTCCCAATTCCATTGTACACGTACATATTTATCTAAATCACCTAATGGCATAAACATAATAAATAATAGGCCAATGATGTCCTCATGAGACCATCTGTTGTTGGCAGAGGAAACCTTCCTATCCCTATACAGTTAGAAGATTCCTTTAGGGCTTGAGTTGCAGGTCTCCTCCATTTCTGTGTCCAAGGCCCTAAGACAACAAGACCTAGATGCATAGCACCCTGGATACCCATGCAAATTCATGCATTGTTATTTGAAGCATTGCGCATAGCTCTAGATGCCTCAATGGTTTTATTATAGACAAAGTTGTGGTATTCATCCATAGAATTCCATTCTGAAGGCTCTAGGACACCTTCATATTTCTCAAACCACTTAATGGCACCAACATCCTAAATTAGAGGCCACTAATACCCTCAACAAGCCATGTGTGGTCAGTGGAGGAAACCTACTTAGCTCTAGATGGCTATAAGAATTATTTAGATAATTATGTTTAGGGCTTCTATAGTAACCATGTTGAAGGCCCTAAGGCCAAAAGATCCAAATACATAGCACTATAGATACCATTCCAAATTCATGCATGATGCTTTGAGGCAATGTTAATGGCTTTGAATGAATTGATAATTTATTTAGGGACAAAGGCATGTTCTTCTTTTCTGGAACATCATTCCAAAGGCTTTGAGACACCTACAAACTACTCAAAGAAAGTTTTTTAACCAAAATCCTAAATCATATATTAATAATACACTCAAGGTGCCATGTGTTGTTGGTGGAGACTACCTCCTTAGAGTTATATGTATAGAATATTACTTTAGGGATTAAGGATCTAGTATCCTCTATTGACCATGTCCAAGGATTGAAGGAAATAAACCTAGATACATATTTCCATGGATGACCCTATGAAGTTATGCATGATTCCTTCGCACATTGTTTATGGCTCTAAATGCCCCAAGAATTAATTGCGGACGAAACACATAGTATTCTTCCCTCAACATTCCCAAGGCCTTGACATAAGTAGATCTTTATCAAAATAATCTAATTGTTCTAATATCCTCAATCATAAGCCACTGATACCTTCATGAGGCTACGATTGGTTGGTTGAGGTATCCTTATTATCCTTGGATGGATAGATGATTCATTTAGGGACTAAGGTTTAGGTATCCTCCCTCGACCATGTCCAATGAATTGGATGCATACCATCATGGCTACACTGCAAAACCATGTGTGGTTATTTATGGAATTATTAATGGATTTGTATGCCTAAATGGTTTCTTAAGGGTCAAATGCATGGTCCTCTTCTATAAAGTGTGGTTCCCAAGGACCTGAGACACATGCCTATTGATCAAAACCACATAATGGAATACAAATTCCCAATCATAGACGATGATACCCTCAAGGGTTTAAATTTAGTTGGCGGAGGCATTCGTCATAGACATGGATAGCTAGAAGTTTCCTTTATGACCCTATGTTTAGGTCTCTTTCATTGACCATGTAAACTTCCCTAAGGCCACAATACCTATATATATAGGGCCATGGATTCTCCTGCAAAGTCATTTGTGGTTCTTCGAGGCATTGGATTTAGAATCCTCAATGATTTATTTAGGGACAAAAGAATGGTATTTATCCCTAGAAATGCATTCCTAACACCTTGAGACATGCACATACTCCTCATAACACCCTAATGTCACTTACATCCTCAATAATAGGAAAATGACCCTCAAAATTCCATGTGTGGATACAACCTTATTATCCCTAGATGGATAAAATATTGAAGTTTAGGGATTGAGCTTCATGCCCCCTTCCATGAAAATGTCTAGTCCCCCAAGTTATCAAGACTTTAATACATCGTGCCATGGATACCCTTGCAAAGTCACACATGATTCTTTAAGGGATTGTTCATGGTTTTGGATGCCTCGATGGTTTATTTGGGGACAAAGGAATGATACTTCCCCTAGAATGTCATTACTAAGGCATAGATACACATACATATTTTTCAAACCCACATAACGGAATTGTCATCCTTAATTATAGGTGTCACGTCCCCTCCCCTCTCGCCTGGAGAGGAGGTGACGAACTATTATCTAACCGAGCATCTAGCCGCATGAACATAATAAAAAATGAATTGAAAGTAGAAACATATGCAAATGTATAATGTATGAAAATACAACGGAAATAAATCTCATTCAGTACATTCATATTATTCTTAAAACGAATACATTGCAGAGTTAATACAAGAAAATACTTATCTTGAAAATGAACTTCCCCGAGCAACTAGCTATGTCGCTGCAACATTCCACCCAACCATAGGTGAGTTCTGTTCATCAATCTATCAACACAACTGCCACCCCTAAGCTGGGCATGATTTCGACAATGAAAAAGGGAACAAAAGGCTCACACATAGCCAAATACACACCAAGGTTCAGCCAAGCCAATCCACGGTTGGGTTTATCAGTATGCTAAGGCAGTGGAAAGGAAGAATTGCTAAGCTATTGAGCTCAACCACAGAGATATGGAAACCTCTACAAGATCTATCTAGATTAGCATCCACAATACTTACAAACCCAACACAAGGAAGTATTCCCTTCACTGCAACATAGTCCCTCAGGCCATAACTTCCCTTCTAGTGTTCTCCAAGTTGTGCATAGAAGAGTAACCAACCCCTCTTGAAATTTTGTGAGGTTCCTATCTTCATTAGGTTTATCAGGCCAATTCTAGTTCTCTTACACTCCTAAATTCTTACTTACAGTTCCAAACAAAACAGGGATGCACATAACAACAAAACACAAGTGTTAGGCATGAAGGGAAACATTTTGGCAACCAAAAACAAAATGGTAGAAGGGAAAATCAACCCTAGGAGAGAAAATTCGATTTCAATAAATGTTTATGAGTCTTTGGGTGAAAAAACAACCTCTATAATCCCCCAAATCATGAATCTCTCTCCCCATCCACTATGCAACACCAAAACCGGATTTCCGAGCAATGGAAAAATGAGGAAATGAAAAAAAACGTGAGGGAAAAACACCCAGCTAACTCCCGGTGTGTGAGGAAATGAAACACATGGGTGAGGAATGGAATGGGCACACATTTCTGTGCATTTTATTGCCCCATAAGAAAAAATATGATTTCCCAAATTGATGGCTTTCCCATGCACAAAATTGACTACCATACCTTTCCATTCCCAATGCATTAACTACCTCAACCAACTTTTGGAAGAATTAAATGATTGGGTGCATAAGACAAAATGGGTATTTGAGATTTATGGGTTCTCTCATTGACATTTGGATTAACACTATTATCTTAAGGGTTTGAATAATTCTGCCCCCTTTCCTTGTGAAATCATTGCCCCATCTCTTGTTGCATTGCATAGCTAGTTGTGGGTATTTTATTAAATTGCATATTTACATGATGTCTCAATTTATATTGTGCCTGGCTAGCACGAAAATCATAGGTATTTATTTTAATTTTCGATACATAAAATGATAAATCGATGGTGGGGCCTTAGCCTTGAGATCCTCACTATGATTTAATAATGATATTTACATCATGCACAATTTTAATGCAATGGGGTCAAAATTGGGATATTACAATAGGCCAATGAGTCCATGTGTGGTTGGTCTCGTGAGACCATGTGTGGTTTTTGGAGGTAGCCTTCTTAGCCTTGGATGGATAAAGGATTTATTAAGGCCCAAGGTTCAAGTTTCTTCCACTAACCATGTTCAAGACAGGAAGGTTGCAAGACCTAGATACATACCTCAATGGGTACCCTTACAAAATCATGTATGGTTCTTTGAGACATTGTCCATGGATCTAGATACCTAAATGGCTTATTTAGGGCCAAAGGCATGGTATTCTTCTCTAGAGTATCATTCTCTAGGTCCTAAGACATCTACATACTTATCAAAACCACATAATAGTGTTAATATCCTCAATAATATGGCAATGGCACCATCAAGAGTCCACGTGTGGTTGCTTGAGGTTTTCTAGCCTTGGATGGTTATAAGATTCCTTTATGGAATGTGATTCCTTCCTTAATTATGTATAGATCCTCAATACCCATAACTACTATTCAAAACCATCTAATGACATAGACATCCCTACTCAAACACTAAAGATACTCTCAAAAATCCATGTATGTTCGTTTAAGTTGTTCTTCTTGGCCATGGATTCTTAAAAGGATTTTGCATGGACTAAGGTCCAAGTTTTGTCCCTCAAACATGTTTAGGGAACTTGAGACCCATATCAGGTTTTCAAAAATTATAATGAAACTAATCCCCACTTAGATGAATAATATGCTATTGGGAAGTTGTGTGTGGTGGTTGTAGGCATTTCTCTCATCCAAAGATTCCTAATATTTCCTTTAGGACCTAAGTCCTTCTCTTTTCTCCTCGACCATGTCCAAGGTGTTGATACCTATAATTAGTCTTAAAATTCTCTTTGTTCCACAAAAAAAGCCACTCATAGGCCAAAGATACCATGGAAAGGTCTATGATATTTGTTCAACATGTCGTTCTTGGCTATAGATACCTAAAATCTTTCTTTAGGTCCTAAGGGCCAATTTCCATTTCTTAACAATGTCTAGGGCCCCAAGAACCATACCTAATGATCAAAAACTTCTTAACATTTGTCATATTCTGACTATAAGGGCAAGTATCCCCTCAAGAGGTAAGCTTTGGTGGTTAGAGATGTCATTGTTAGAAATTTAGGCCTAAAAATTTCCTATATATCCTAATGAATGAGATTTCTATGCCAACCATGTTTAATACCTCAACACCTAAACCTAGTGCTCAAAAGATACTAATCATTCCTATATCTCCACTTGGAGTCCAAGGATACCCTCATGAGATCATGTGTGATGTTTCAATGTGATGTTGTTGTCCCTACCTACCCATATCCCAAATTGGAGGAAAATGATACTCTTAGGATATCAGGTGCGATGATTCAAGGTGTTGTTCTTAAATTAGGCTTACCTAAAATATTGTTTTAGATACTAAGGCTTAGGTTCCTCTCTTATCCTTGTCTATGGTCCCTCGACCCATCCTTGGTGCTAAAAACCTTCTAATTGTGCCATATTACAACCTAGAGACCAAATATCCTATATAGAGTCCATGTGTAGTAGTTTAAGGGTTTTTTCATGGCCCTTGAGTTTCAAAGGATATATTTTAGGACAAAGGGTAATGTTTCATCAGACTATCTTGGTTTAGGCCTCAATACTTACACATAGTTCTTAAAATACCATAACGGTTCCAATATTTTCTATTGAAGGTGAAGGATCCCCTTGTGCGGTGATTTGTGTTTGTTCAAGGTATTGTTATTAGCATTGGAATCACAAAATAACACTTTAGCGCCTAAGGCCTAGATTTCCTCCATCCACCATGTTTAAGGACTTGTGGACAATACCTTGTGCTAAAAAACTCAACAATATCCACATCACCATTTTTAGGTCAAATATCCCCTTGAGAGTTCATGTGTTTTAGGTCATGGAATCATTATTGGGACTCTATTCCATTAATATGCATTTCATGGATTAGGATCAGGCATTATCTATCAACCATGTCCAAGGTCCCGAGACACATAAGTGGGCCATGTATATGCTCGATAGGTTGATGTGTGTTTGATCAAGGCATTGTTTTTTAACCTAAATGCATATAAATTTACTTTATGGACTAAGGCCTAGCTTTCCTTCCTCAATCATGTTCAAGGCATAGAGACTCATACCTAGTTCTAATGGAACTTGTATCACCACTTGAAGGTGAGGATAACCTTGAGAGGCCTTAGGTGGTGGTTTGAGGTATTATTGATGGCCATGAGTACCTATAATATTTATTTCGATTCATATCCCCACATTTCTTCCCCAAACCATGTCAAATTCCTTAAAATCCATAACTACTACTCAAAATATTCCAATCGATCCCTTAGCCCCACTCAAATGAAAAGGATACCCTTGAGAGGTGTCATGTTTCAAATTGAATTGTTACTTAAACCCTTAGATAACTAGAAGCTTCCTTTATGTCCTAAGTTTTAGGTTTTCTTCCGCAACCTTTCTCATCCTCCAAGACCAATACATTATGTTAAACAACTTCTTAATTCCATCAACATCCCATTATTAGGTGAAGGGTATCTTTTAGAGGTCATTTATGGTGGGTTGATGTATAGTTTTTATTGGTCCTCTATGGATAAAAGTTTCTTTTAGGGTGTAAATATAATATTTTATTTGTATACCATGTTCATAATCTTGAGAACCATATCTACTATTCAAATCCTTCTATTTTAATTAATATCCCCTCTAAGAGGTGAACTATTCCCTTGATAGGTCATGTGTGGAGATTCAAGCCATTGATATGGGAATTGGGTCTATAGAATGTGCCTTCAGGGCCTAAGTCCCAATTTTCCTCCATTGACCATGTCAAAGGCATCAAAACCCATGTTTATTGCTTAGTTCCTCCTAAAGGAATTGGTATATCAACTCATACATCAAGGATACCCTCAAGATACCCACAAATGGTTTTGTATGGTCATTTGTAGTGCCTTTCTTGACCATAGATTCCTACATAGTTCTTTTAGGATCTAAAGTTCAAATTTCCTCCCTTTTCCATGTCTAGGGCCCCAAAACCCAAACCTAGTCATTAAAACCTTGCAAATTCCATCCATATCCCTATTATTAGGCCAATGATCCCCTTGAGAAGTCATTCATTGTGATGGGAGATGTCTACTTCTCTATTATCCCTAAATACCCAAAAGCATCATTTAGTGCCTAAGGCTTGGTTTCCTCCCTTAACCATGTAAATGATTCATAGTCCCATCTAAACTTATCAAATTTTCATAATATTATTGATATCCGCACACATATGCTGAGAATTCCCTCACAAATCCATGTATAGTGGTTTGACATGCTTTTATTGTCCATATATGTTTAGAATATTCCTATAAGACTTACAGTAGAATTTTCCTCCCTCAACCATGTCTAGGGCCTCGAGACCCTACTTAATGCTTAAATCTTCCTAATGGAATTATACCCATCATACAATTTGATAATTAATTATTACTATTAATAAAAAAATATCATTGAAATAATTAAATTTCAATTCAAAACACTTTTATCACCATCATAATCTTTATAAATTAAAATTGATTATCTTTGATCATCTTTCAATAATAATTTTGTAAAATGCATACATTTATTTATTTGATGTGACAATACTATAAAAAGTAAACAATTGAATCAATATATATATATATATATATATATATATATTTCAAATTGTTATATATATATGGTGTAAAGCCTAATATTAAAAACATTTATTTGCTTGAATAAAGTAAAAATAAATAAATAAAATATGGGTTATTCAAAAAAAATAAATACTTTTGAATTTGTTTTATGGTCGGTGTAAACCCTCATAATTAACCTTTTTTTGTAAGTGTCAATGTGGCAAAGGACTTATCACCACCTTATTGTACTTGTTAAAGTATCATACGCCACTTCTCTACTTAACATATATGATGTGGCATGCCATTGTCAATAAGATTAACAAATACTACCACGCTTTAACACCATACAATGCAAGTGGTGTCAATATCCCTAACACCATATAATATAAATGTGGCTAACTTGTGGTGCTAAAAAAGGACTTAAGTTAGTGATTAAATCATAGTTGCACGGGTACCGCTCCCGGGATTTTGGTAACCCGTACCCGACGTTTCCCCGCTCCTGGGAGCTTGGGAGCTGGTACGAAACGTCCCCTTTTTTATGGGAGCTTCCTTGGGAACTTGGGAGCTTTTCGGGAGCTTTTGGGGAACTTGCTTTTGCCGCTCCCTTTTTATTGGGAGCTTGTAGAAGCTCCCGACCATGCGGAGGCCAAAATCATAAGAAAAGTGTTGAAAATCAATTGAATGATTGAAGCTTATTGTGTCAATAAATCACCAATAACAAAAATTCCAATTGAATCTATCAATGATGCCATTTTTTTTTAATTTTCAAGGTTATATAAATAAAGAAGGCGCACACTTCTTAAATGTTTACATCCATTCACACTCGATATATGTTGCAAATGTACTTAAGTGAATATACATGAATTTTTTACAATACTAAGAAATTGAACTACTTTAATTCATATCTCAAATAATTATAGCTAGCTTAGGTTATTCATACTAACTAATATAGCAATTTAGGATCATAAACCATATCAAATTCAAGATACCAAAAGATTTGAAAGTTTGTTAGTTGAACTTAAAACAATCAAGTTCATTCAAATTA
>LPNX010702158.1:391159-406760 GCA_001517045.1 Pseudotsuga menziesii
TAATAAAAAAATGCAGAGGCACCCAAATACTAGGAACTCTTAGGAGCAATGTGAGATTACAGTGAGATTTGTATAATGTGGACCTAAAGGAGTGAGCAAATTTAAAAAGAATGAATTTCATGACACTACTAGAGGATTAAGAGGATAAAATAGTTTAAGCTATGAAATTAATCAATTATGTATTTTTTAACTTTATTTTTTTTAATATATTTAAAAAAAAATAATATATATTATTGTCGCTCCCAACCCGACGTTTCCTGCAAATTTGGGCGAAGCTTCTAGCCGTATCGGATACTCGTGTCCACGTACCCGACGTACCCGCGTTCCAGAAACTTGTGCAACATAGGATTAAATCCTAATAATGATACTAATGTCCATCAACAAATTTAATAAACTCAACATAAAAAAATTGAATTCAATAATCAAATTTCAATTTAAATAATTTTTATTTATACTCTATAATATTAATAATTAAAAAAATGGTTATTTTTATTGTTGGTCAATATTAGTCCTAAAGTTTTATTTCTTTAAAAGTATTAAAAATAATAATTTGACTAGATTGAGTAAAAATAAGAAATTGAATTTGTTGGGATTGTTTTGCAAATAATCATAAATAAGTAAAAGCATAATATCCACTAAACATTAACACCATTTTAATGCCACAAAATATATGTGGTGCTAATAACACCACCTTAACACCACAAAATTGTAAGTGGTGCTAAAAGCACCACTTTAACACCATAAACTATAAGTATAAACTATAAATGGTGCTAACTTGTGGTGCTAAAATATGTTTTTTTGTTGTTGTGTAGTTTCAGTTACCTGGCTGTTTCGATTGCTTTCCATAGTTTCCATCGCCACCCCACCTTTTTTATAACTTTGAACTAAATAGCGTTGGTTTTATTTCTCAACACTCGTTCAATAATGAGCAGCTTCCCATGATCTGAATATGGGCCTCAAAGGCGTAGATCTGAATAGTTTTCAGCTTGGGTTGGCCCTGACATAACCAAAACGGTTAGATGTTACCTTTTCTGTGTGGGTTTCCTGAAATTATTGTTGTTTCAGAGCCATTAGTTGAAAGGAGTGGGTCCTGGGATGGATTTTTTTTGTTAAAAAATTATATGCCCAACAATGTAGAACCTTCACAATAAACTAACAATACATCGAACCCACAAGTACACTCGATGCACAAAAGCAAACGTGTTAGATATAATGCAGAGATATTCGTATGTTTTCTATAGCTAGGGTTCTTGTTTAAACAACTCCTAAGCTGGTGGATCTGATCCACATTTATTGGATCTAGTTTAGTTTATTATTTTTCTATAAATGAATTTTTATTCTTGAATACAATTGAGTTGAGTGTTTCTCCTCCTGTCTGTGTGAAGTGAGCCTTTGTGCTCTGCTGGTTTCCTCCTTGGTTTCTCTATTTTGGTATCAGAGCCAAGTTGAGATTGTTGTGAGGGAACCCAAATTTCATTCAAGGTTGCTGCTGTGTGAAGTTGAGGGAACCATCCTGAGTAGTAAAGGAAGCCACTGCTGGGCTGTGACAGTGCATAGCCATTGTTGAATTGAGTCGCCTTAGTGCTGGGCGTAAGAGTGAAAAGGAGAAATTGCTGGAGTAATTTTTGTTTTCTCACCTGTAAATTTTTTTTTCACAGAGTCATTCAGAAAATATATTTTTTTCCTTACAAATTGCTGCTAACTTTTTGGTGAGGGAGATCGCTACCAATCTTGTCGGCATGAGGAGGTTTCATTTTTCTAGACCTATGTTTTTATCTCAGGTGTAATTTTTTTTCAAGGTCTTTCACATTTCCTTCATGGGCCATCTATTTTTTTGTTGAAGTCAAAGAACCCAGCGCTTCTCTAGCACCTTACTGAGCGTCGACGGTGCTGTCTAGAGGAGAAAGAAGAGCTCTGACTGTGCCTATCAGGAAGAGACAAAGAGTGCTGAACGACGCCTATCAGCCAGAGAGAAAGAGCGATGAATTGCCCTCCCTTACACGAATTTCTTGTCGGCACCAGACCTGATCCATGCAGTGGCGTTGGGTTAATTGCTTGAGGAGGTGAGCCAATATATTTATTTTTATGCCCGTTTGGTTAAAATTATTTTCCCAACACTTCAGTAAAATTGGCAGATATGTCACTTGTCGATTTATACATTACTGAAGCATCAAAATTAAATGGGGAAAATTATGTAAATTGGAAATTCAAGATGATTATTATGCTTAAAGCTCTTAGTTTGTGGCCGATTGTGAAAGGGGACAAACAGAAGCCTACAGATCCGTTGTCTCTCTCAGATTGGAACTTGAGGGAAAACCAAGCAAAGGTGTTGATTCGTATGTCTGTAAAAGACAACATCATACCTCACATCGTAAATTCCAAGACATCCAAAGGCACATGGGACAAACTAAAAGGTCTGTATGAGACATCTGATTCTAATAGAATTTTGTTCTTAAAGACCAAATTATTGTCTATCAAGATGGATGTGAATGAAACTATGAATAAATATATCTCCTGCATCAAACACTTCAGAGATACTCTGGGTGACATAGGTGAAGAAGTATCTAGTACTGATCTGGTATCTATCACATTAAAAGGAATGTTGCCAGATTATAACATATTCATTTCAGCACTTGCAACAAGAGACTCCTCCTACATTTGCAGAGCTTGGCAGAATCTTGATACAAGAAGAAGAAAGGATGAAGATGTATGAGCATAAATCTTGGTCTTCAGATCAGGCGTTGATGGCAAGAGGCAGATTCCCACATAGAGGAAATCACTGGAATCCACATAGAGGCAAGTTTCATGCAAGACACAGATGTATGTCACACAATGAATCTAGTGCTAATAAAGATGTTGCATGCCAGTATTGTGGCAAATCAGGGCACATAGCTAGATATTGTTTTAAGAAGATAAACAATGATTCCAATAACAGATACAAAAAACATAATGGAAATTATGTTAGAAAAGACACCTCGAATGTCAATGGATTTAAAAACCTAAGACTATTTATATCTGAACATGCTCTGTCTGCTGAGACAGATGATGAAAATGTATGGTTCATAGATTCAAGTGCATCTGCCCACATGTCCTGTAATAGAGATTAGTATGATGGGTACTATGAAAAGTTTGATGGCACACACATCTATCTAGGTGATAACAGGTCTCACAAAGTCCTAGGATATGGAGTGATAAGTGTTAACCTACATGATGGACAATTTAAACAGATACATAATGTGATGTATGTTCTAGGCATAAAAAATAATCTAATATATGTTTCTTCTATCACCGATAATGATATGAAATTTGAATTTGATAAATATAAGTGCCATGCCAAAGATGTCCAAGATCATTATAGGGTTATAGTGACACGATCCAGACTTGGTGGATTGTAAAAGTTGGATGCAATCAAGGGCAACCATCAGGCACTTGCAACATCAGCTATTTCAGATATCGAATTATGGCATCAAAGGTATGGACACCTCAATCATAATGACCTCATGTTATTACAAAAACAATCGATGGTTGAGGGTCTTCCTATCATTAAAAATGATCATATTGAATGTGCTATATGTGCACTCAGTAAACAACACTAAAATCAATTTCTTAACCATGAAGAGAAGAGACAGATTGAACTCCTTGAACTCATACACACTGATGTATGTGAACCTATGTAGACCAGATCACTTGGTGTTGCATGGTATTTTCTGATATTTGTTGATGACAGATCCGGGTTCACATGGGCTTACTTCATCAGAAGGAAAAGCAATGTCTTCGAATACTTCAAGGAATTCATAATCAAAGTTCAGGAGCAGACAAGTAAATACATTAAAATCCTCAGATCGAATCAAGGTGGTGAGTACACTTCTGGAGCTTTTAGAAGATATTGTACAGAAAATGGAATCCAACAACAATTCATAGTCACTGATACACCTCAGCAAAATGGAGTTGTTGAGAGGCAAAATAGAACATTGGTGGAATGTGCTCGCAACATGCTCCAAGGTAAGAACATTTCTAATGGCTTTTAGGAAGCAATTAACACTGTTGTGTACTTAAATAATAGGAGTCCAACAAAAAATCTAGAACTTCAAACCCCATTTGAAGTCTTTTATGGCTATAAACCTGAAGTTAGTCATTTTAGAATATTTGGTTCTAGGGATTTTGCACACATACCTAAAGATGATAGAAGGAAATTGGATGCAAAATCCATAGAATGTATCTTTGTTGGCTACCGTGATGATCAGAAAGCATACAAATTGTTTCATCCTAGTTCACACAAATTGATTGCTAGTAGAGATGTTGTATTTCATGAAATACAGATATGTGTAACATGATGAATTATGCTAATGAAGAACTGATCCTAGATGAGCATGTCAGAATAGAAAAAATTCTTCAAAAAGTGCAGGATTAGTAGCAGATGCAAAAATAGCAGCAAGTTTAGGAACAAGAATCAAGCATGAGTGATACTACTTCAAATGATGAAACAACAGAAGACAGAAGAATCATAGATGTAACTCCAACATGTACTGTAGTACCTAGAAGGTCATCTCATCAAACTCATCCTCCAGTAAAGTTTAGAGATTATTCTTTGATGACTAGTATAATGAATGTCATAGAGCCATTAAATTATGAACAAGCCAAAGATAAGGAAGAATGGGTAACTGCAATGAATGAAGAATATAATTCGATTATGAGAAACAAAACTTGGGATTTAGTAGAATTACCCAAAGATAAAGTACCCATAGGATCAAAATGGCTATTCAAATCTAAACTTAAAGCCGATGGTGGTATTGACAAATTCAAGGATAGATTAGTTGCTAAGGGTTATTCTCAACAAGAGGGGATTGGCTTTGAAGATACATATGCACCAGTAGCTAAGTTAAATACTATCAGATTGTTTGTCGCATTAGCTACTAAACATAACTAGAGAATACACGAGTTAGATGTCAAATCTTCTTTTCTAAATGGTGATTTAAAAGAGGAAGTATACTTAGTGTAGCCTGAAGGTTTTGTGCATAAAGGACAGGAGCAACTTGTGTGCAGGTTAAAGAAAGCTATCTATGGACTGAACCAGGATCCTAGATCATGGTACATGAAGATTGACACCTTCTTCAAACATCAAGGATTTCTGAAAAGTAAAAATGATTCAAGCTGATATATTAAATCAGATAAACAGGGAAATGTTTGCTTGATATCCCTATATGTGGATGATCTTATCATTACAGGTGGAGCATATCAATTAGTTGTAGATATTGAAAGTGATTTGTCACGGGAATTTGAAATGAAAGATCTTGGTGACTTACAGTATTGTTTAGGCATTGTTTTTTTGGAGAGAATCTAGTAAACCATTCATCACTCAAAACAAATATGCAACGGAAATACTTGACAGGTTTCAAATGAGTGAATGCAAATCTGTATCCACTCCTTTGGATCAAAATGTCAAATTATACAACAATGATGGATCTAAAGAAGCTGATTGTACTTTGTATCGTAAACTAGTGGGTAGTCTGAACTACCTCACTACTACAAGGCCATACCTATCATATTTTTTTAGCATCCTTGGTCAATTCTTGGCTAAGCCATGCGAAACACATTGGAAAATTCCAAAGCAGGTCCTAAGATATTTAAAAGGAACTGTTGATTATGATATTTGTATTTGATGTTTAGTTGGCAGGTTACTCTGACTCTAACTGCGCAGACAATCCTGATGATAGAAAATCCACTTCTGAATATGTTTTTAACATTGGTTCGGGAGTCATATCATGGATCAGTAAGAAGCAACCAAATGTTTCTTTGTCATCCATGGAAGCTGGATACAAAGCGTTAACCAGTGCTACTTGTGAAGCCATTTGGTTGAGGCGCATTCTTGAAGATGTTGGAACACAACAAATACAAGCTACCAGAATCGAGTGTGACAATCAAAGCTCAATTAAGCTGGCAGACAATCCAATCAATCATGCCAGATCTAAACATATTGAGCAGCACAATCATTTTGTCAGAGAAGAGATTGAGTCTCAAGAAATTGAACTCATCTATTGTAACACAAGTGAAAATGTTGGTGATGTCTTTACTAAACCTGTTGGAAGGATCCATTTTGAGGATCTTAGGAAGAAAATATGTGTTGTCAATAATCCATTTTTGCATTAAGGGAGGTTATTAGATATAATGCAGAAATATTAGCATGTTTTCTATATCTAGGGTTCTTGTTTAAACATCTCCTAAGCTGGTGGATCTGATTCACATTTATTGGATCTAGTTTAGTTTATCATTTTTCTATAAATGTAATTTTTATTCTTGAATACAATTAAGTTGAGTGTTTCTCCTCTTGTTTGATTGCTTTCCATAGTTTCCATCGCCACCCCACCTTTTTTATAACTTTGAACTCAATAGCGTGGGTTTTATTTCTCAACGCTCGTTCAATAATGAGCGGCTTCCCGTGATCTGAATCCGGGCCTCAAGGGCGTAGATCTGAATAGTTTTCGGCTGGGGTTGGCCCTGGCATAACCAGAATGGTGAGACGTTACCTTTTCTGTGTGGGTTTCCTGAAATCATTGTCGTTTCAGAGCCAATAGCTGAATGGAGTGGGTCCTGTTTGTTAAAAAATTATATGCCCAACAATGTAGAACCTTCACAATAAACTAACAATACATCGACCAACAAGTACTCTCAGTGCACAAAAGCGAACTTCGTGTGGATGTGTTACACGATAGACCAATAGTATGCACATTCTCTGGACAAAAAAAAGCAAATTCACTACCCAAAAGGCAACTTCGTGAAGGTTTGAGTGGTATACATGGAATGATTTTGTTTGGTAGGCAATGAATTAAGATCTTTAAAAATCTTATTTCCACACAAAATAATAAGATAACCTGATGTGCCATTATGCCAGATTCTTGGATGTTATATTTTATTGTAACGTATTTTATATCTAGTGAGTTTGTCCTCGCTGGAATTGATGGAAACAATAAACCAAATAAATTTTGGAATAACCTTGGTGGAGTAGTTTTAAAGAAATGATTGATGGAATTTAAAAATCAAATAGTTAGGTAGTACAAGTTTTTCTAATAAATTTACGCATATACCATAATCCACAAATTTTGTTTTTAAAAAAAAAGTTGTGAGATTCCTGTCCTCCCCAACTTTCCACCATGTTTTTATTGTTTTTAGATATGAAGTCATCGAAACAGTAAAATTGAATCATTTATGAGAGCCATGCATGGCGCACCGTTCTTCAGCGAATAAAGAGTTTTTCAGAGCTGTCCCAAAACTACCCAACTTTAAAAAATCGAAAGTTAGCACTCCACGCGGCAGATTGAGATCTATAGTCTCCTTTTCAATAATTGACTAGCAAACCTTTCAGATGCATAATGGACCTTTCAGCGTATCACTCCCAGCACGTTGTGGCGTGTTTTCCGAGCTACTCGTAAATAATTCCTTCCTGACAAGAATGCATGCAAAAGATCCAGCTGGCCATCGCTAACCAAGATATTCCATTGCTGTTTTAGGTTATATGTCGGTCTCCTTCTAGACTTAATCTAGGAAAATTAGTGTAGACTTTTGTCGGCTCATGCCAATGTCGTTTCTATACAGCTGGAAATAACAATTCGACGGGTATTAAGAATTCTTTATTTCAATGGGAATAGTGTAGACTTTTGTCGGCTCATGCTAATGTCGTTTCTATACAGCTGGAAATAACAATTCGACGGGTATTAAGAATTCTTTATTTCAATGGGAATGGGCTAGATTAGGTAATTCAACGTACATTGGGGTTTCTTAAAAGCGCTAAAATTTTAGCTTTGGTTAAAAAGCAGATCTTTTCATCTTATGGTATGCAGTAAGCTATCTACTCGACCATTTGCACTAGTGCTTATGGACATCATGTAGTGAGTGATAGTTTATTCCGTTATTTTTAGTGAAACTAGACCTGCCCAAGTTTGAAATAGTTTAACAAATTTAGACTTTTTTAATCCTTTTTAATAACTTAGAATCCATTAAATCATTCCTGTTTACTGCTGTAAATAAATTTCCTATATGATATCTATATGATAATAGACATTTGATAGGAAAACAGATATCAAACAGGTTTATGCATTGTGCATAAGAGAAATCCAAGTAACACCTTGCATTAAACAGGAGATGTTAAGGCCGGCTATGATAACTTGAAGCATTTGTGAATTTCAAAGCCTTCATATAACTTTATAAATTTCAAAGTGTTCAAGTTATAATAACCCTTGCAGATCAAGTGTCTATTATCATATCTATACCCTACATGAAATTAATTTACAGCACTGAGCAGGATTGATTTAGTGAATTCTAAGTTATTAAATACCAGATGGTCGCACATTGATTTAAAGAGCATATAGATTAAAAAATCTAAGTCTAAATTGATTAAACGATTTCAAAATTCTGCAGGTTTGGTTTCACCGAAAGGTAAAGGAATAAGCGTGTCGTGTCGTGTCGGTGGGCCCCGGCCTCCGTCGATTAGATAGCTTACTCCTAGTGGCATGGCAAGGGTTAGGGTTGAGGTTGATTTAAGCAAAAAAAAATATAATATGTTGCAGAGTATTATATGTTGTCCCGTTGATGGATCTCAAACTAGTTTTGAGATTTAATGATCCACAAAACTATTGTGACAGCATTAATACTCAGCCGCATGCTATAAATATTTTTAACGGTTTTCATGGCAAAATAATAACCAGCATTCTGTAGTTTATTTAATAAAAAAATACTATTTAATAAGGCTATAATAAGTATGTTTTTTAGATTTTGTTAAACTTCTTAAAATTTAATGAAGATCCCATTAAATTACCTACAACAAGTTGTTTATTGTTCACCGAATTGATAGCTATAAAGTGCAACCGGCAAGATGCTCACGGCCTCGACATTTTGATGACCGAAATTTAAAAAATGTCGAAATAGCTATAAAGAGCAACCGGCAAGATGCTCACGGTCTCGACATTTTGATGGCCGAAATTTAAAAAATGTCGAAAATTAAGGCGAAATTCGATGTTAGCTATGTACTCACTGACTCAAAATGTACAGTATAATCGAGCTGTAGAACGGGGATAGTTTACGGAGAATTGAGAATAGAATGGATTCAATGGGAGAAAGTTCTATAGACCTATGGGCTAATTTAAAGGATGATAGAACTTGGTAAGTAGCTTCTGCGAACGAATTAGATCAGGAGGAAACCCGAACGAGGAAGGGTCCGTGGACTGTCCAGGAGGACACGGAGCTGATTAGGTATATAAGTCTACATGGGGAAAGCCGCTGGAGCTTTCTCCCCAAAACAGCGGGTATGTATGAATTAAGATCTGTGAATGCATACACCTGTGATTGTTTAGACTGCGTGTTACCATATGGCATCTGCCAGGGGGAATTTTGAGTTTTGATCCATCGTTGGTGCTATTCTTGAATGGCATTTAACAATTTCTTGGCGAAATATTTGATCAAATGTTTTTATTTAATGTATGACGACTTGGAGGAAGCAGAAACATTCATCTGTTCTGCATATTTTTAGCAGTTCATGCAGAAACATTAATCTGTTCTGCGTATTTTTATCAGTTCATGCAGAAACATTAATCTGTTTTGCGTATTTTTATCAGTTCAGGCAATACCTGAAATGTATCTAATGTGCAGGTCTCAAGAGATCTGGAAAGAGCTGCAGGCTAAGGTGGGTTAACTATCTTCGGCCTGAACGACAAGATCACTCGTGACGAAGAGCGTTTGATTGTTGAACTCCAAAGCCGTTTGGGAAACAGGTATATACTCCTAATTCAATGTAATGTATATATATTATGCCGGTCTCTGGTATTCAGCGTATATGCCTTTTGAAGTATATGCTAATTATTCAAATGGTCAGGTGGCCTCAAATTGCGCAGAGTTTGCCAGGACGGACTGACAACGACATCAAGGATTACCGGAGAACTCGTAAAAAAGAAAAGAAAAATTTACGAAGGAGAGTTACTTGAATTGTTATTCGGATGTATTATTGAACATCAATGAAGAAGACGGATCCTTCATTTGGGATGACCGCCAATTTTAAACTCTGCTTACGTCGTCTTTTTATCTTCTGGTAATCTTACCATTCTCACGAATATTCGTTCAATTTTGAAGTGCAGTTAATACTGTGGGGAGTCCTACTGATCAGATTTCAAGAGCTGGTCTTAATTTAAGTTAGAAGGCTAGCAACTGTTTAATGAAATGATTTTGGAAAAATCTATTTTTCAATTGATATTAAATTAATTATACATTTCATTAAAAAGAAAATGATAAATAAACTATTATATTTTCAATCAATTAAAAAAAGTTGATAAATAAACCATTAAAACGCTACATAAACATTGAAACGCTAAATTATGATATATAGATGGTAAAAATGGACATGCATTTTAATATTGTCTGCAATCCCATGAAAACATTTTTGTTCTTGGTTTATAAAGTTACGGAAAAAAAACAAAACAAAAAATCAAAATTTTATATATTTGTGACTGATAATCTGATTGTGATATAGTATGAAATATTGTTTAATGGAACTCGAAAACATAACGAGGAAGATCACTAATTTTAGGATTTTAGAATGAAGTCTTTGGTATAATTAATATGTGACCATCAATGCATAAGAATTTTTTATTATTGTCGTGATTTTTAAAACTATAACAGCATGATACAATAAATATTTTTGGATGTTGTTGGGCTCCAATCCACTAGTGTAGACCTTGAGTTTTTGTCAATTCGGAGTTTGTAGACTTAGAGGCATATCCCAAATATAAAGACTCAAAGCTAGACCTAACTGCAAATCTAGTTTATCTATGACAAGCTTATTGAAAGCTAGAATGCTGTGACTTGAAATACAAAAATTCCCATACAGAAGCAACTTCATTTGACCTCTGAGTTAAACAACAATTCTCATGTGAAATGTTTTGAGATAAAAAAAAAACAAATTAAACCTAACCCTAAAATATAGATCACAATATTCTGCCTATTATCTCAATATCGAAAGCAATCAAACATTAATTTCCCTTACAAAAAGACATTCACAATGTATAACTGTTCTCAATACTTCATCATTGAATAAGCAATGTACAACGATTTAATATTGAATAAGCAGTCTGAACCATTCCTACAGCATATGAATGATTAACTAACAGAGTTTATAAAACTTGTTCAAGCAGTCCAACTTGTTATGCAATGTATAAATAGTTAAAAGTGAAGAAATCAAATTCTACAGGAAATAAAACATACCACTGGCAACGATATGAAAAAGGTGTGCAGACTTGGCAAAGGAGGCCCTCCAATGCCTCGTTTACACATGCAGAGAGAAAATCACAGAGTTTTAAACTTCAATAACTTCAATTGCATTCACCATATCGAATTGGGCATACACAGTAATTAAATCCATAGTCTTGATTCCACGCTATACGTTTATGATCTCGCAGGGTCTTTTTCATATCTAAGATCAAATACTTATACAATTTTAAAAAAAACTAGAAATGCTACAAATCTGGAAGACTAATAATGACATGCAACCCTCGAGATCTTCCATCAGATCCATAAAAATAGACAAAATCGGAACTGTCCTGCTTTTATGCTAAGTGGTAACACAGGTGGTCATCTTTGACCGGCATTGACTCAACACCTGTGAGAACCATATCATCTGCTCATTGGAATTTTAACTAGACATTGAGGATCTTTCTCCCATCTCTCAGTTTACGCCTAGCTGGCTTGCAAGTATCCAACCTGGAAGAAATTACTGGAAGTTAGAACATCCTGTAATCCTGAATAAAACCTTAATTTAAATGCCTTAAAAATCTCATAATTCAATTTGTTAAGAAGCAACAACATTTATACCTTTAACCAAAGTTTTGTGGATGAAATTAAGGTTTTATGGATCAGTATGAAGGTTTATGGAGGAAACTTGAAGGTATTTAGATGACAAAAATAGGTCAAAATGGTGCGCAACATCTCCCCCAAGAGGAAGTTGTCGCATGTCCTCATGCACAAAAGGTATCCCAAAAAATTTGACCCTGCTTATATCATGACCAAAATTTTGTTGCTGACCCTCTGCTTTTAATCCCCTGTCTAAGATGATGCATCTGTAGAAGCTCGAGATGCATAAAAGACTTTTAGTTTCTCATACTTGGTTTTGTAAATCTTCTTTTGTTTATACCATCTGTATGCATGCTTGGAGATTCATGTCCTTTGAACTTTAAGCTTCCAGTTCCTTTCTTTTAACTTTTCATTCCTCAGTTCTAATTCCTTTACTTCCAGTTTCAATCTCCTAATCTGTTTACTGTTTTTGGAAATTTTCTTCTTTTCCATCTTCATTGGAGGCTGCACAGAATTGGTGTCCATCCCCAATTCTTCATTCCCTTGTATTGAATCTCCCTTCTTTTCTTCTTCCATATTTTGTTTCTCTAAGAAAGGAGAAGCTGGAACATTTAATATTTCCTATCTTGGATGCTTTTTCTTTTCTTTTTCTTGCTGATCCAAGAAGATATTGATTTTTTTTTTTCTGCTTTATCACTTCATCTGAAATCTTTTCAGTTTCTTGGATATCTTTTTCTTCATGGACCTGCCTTATCTCACCTGTTAGATTTTCTTCTTGACTTCCTAAGGTTTGTATGTATTCATACTGTCTCTGCTAGCTTTCATCATCCTCTTCTTGTGCTGACTTATTTCGAGTTTGCTAATACTTCCTTGGCTTTCTCTTATAAGTGGTGAAAGTTTGATCTTGCTTTTGAAACTATTTTTCTTCTTTCATCACACTCATGGTTCGTATCCTTCTCTGAGGCCGTTTTGAGCTTGCTGCCTCAGAGTTGTCTTCATCATCTGTGATCATCAACACCTCTCTTTCTTTCTTTTTCCCCTTTGGCAGTTTTGAGCTTGTTGCTTCAGGGTTTTGTTCTCCATCCTTGGGGTATGTTATCATCAATAATTTGTCTTCTTTTAAACCTTCTTCAAGAAGCTCTTCTTGTTCTTCAAACTGATTATGAATTAAAAATTCTTGCCATGTCAGATTTTGCTTCTGTAACTCATGTGTGATGATTATTTTGATGAGTCCACAGTGGAAAAGGCTTGTCATTTTATCTTTTGCACGCTTTTGAATAGCCTTAGCCATCTTGGAAAGACTCTATAATAAGAAATGGGGCATATTAATCTCATAATCACCTCTTAAATGTTGCAATAGCTTGATATGGTAAAGATATACAATACTAAATCGGTCTTCATAGGTGATGAATTTTTGGATGATATAGACTATATCATCCCAGGGATGAACCAACCAACTCCTTGGTATTCCCTTCTTCCAGTTCACTGATCCTGCCCTCGACCTGCATAGAAAGAGTATCCATGCCTTCTCCTTGAATTGTTTACTTTTGAAGAATCTCTCCTTGCTGTGGTAAGCCAATGAATTGTGCCAAAATGTATTCAAACAGTTTGAAGTTAAAATTTCCCACTGTAGCCATTTCTCCATCAAACGAATCAGAAAAGGCTAGGATAACATTATCATTGTGCCCATCAAACTTTTCAAAAAAAGTCACCCACTGTTTCTTTTCAAAGATTTCCATACATTTCTCATGAATATCAGTGGGATAGAATTTTTCTGGTTCTAGTCTAGGTACCATTTTGAAACTTCAATAGGAAAAGAAATATGCAACAGAAAACCTCAACCTTGCAACTTTTAGCTCTGTAACGTTTTCCTATTTCAAAATGACACTCTGAAACTAGAATTGTTATTGATCTAGCACATTCTTTGGCAAAATATTTAAGTTTTACCTCCCCTCTAGCGTGATTTCCTTTCAATTCCTCCTACGCGAATGCATTCTTCAATAAACTAGTGCCTGTGTCCTTCCTGTGATACACGCCTTCTTTTCACTGTAAACTATTACCCACAGCAATCAGGTCTTTGCAGATGAAAGAGTTAGGTTTGGTTCAAAGAAGAATGACCAAATATGCAATCCCGATGTCACTAATTCACAATGCGATTTTCCAGGCACATTTGTATATTTTCGTGGGGGAATACAACCACTAATACAAAAGCGCGGATTTTTCCACGGAGGTTTTCCATGTTTCATACATTTTGGTGTAAAATCGGAAGCAAAATGAACTTACTGTCGCTATATCGACGCTTACTCATCGCTGTATCGACGATGGTAGTCTTCTCCGTCGCTATATCGACGCCTTCCTCCTTCAACGTCGTTGTATCCACGGAGCTCCGTCGCTATAGCGACGAAAATGTCAAGCTGACTTAGGGCATTAAAAGTTGGGGTTTAGGGTAGAAAATTCCTTATCTTAATCCACTAAATGCATATTAATGGAATATAGTCCCAAGAATGGTTCCTTGAGCTAAAACACATGACCTCTCAAGGGGATATATCATCTCAAAATGGTGATGTGGAAACCATTGTGATTTGTTTAGCACAAGGCATTTTTCACGAGTCCTTGAACATGGTAAATGAAGGAAACATAGGATTTAGGCCCTAAAGAGGTATTTTGTGCTTCCAATGCTAATAAGAATTCCTTGAACAAACACAAATTACCTCTCAAGGGGATCCTTCACCTTTAATAAGGCATATTGGAACCATTATGCTATTTTGAGAACTATGTGTAAGTGTTAAGGCCTAAACCAAGATAGGGTGATGAAACATTAGCCCTAGTCCTAAAATGTATCCTTTGAAACTCAAGGACCATGAATAAATCCTTAACCTTGGCATGCATGGCCTCTATGTATGATATTTGGCCTCTAATTTGTAACATGGAACCATTATAAGGTTTTTAGCACCAAGGATGGGTCGTAGAACAATAGGAATGGATAAGAGATCCTATATATTCCTTAAATTGTTTAAACTTTATTATATAATATCCCTCCGACGCCTTGTTTAAAATTTCGATTCCAAAATGTATGTGTGATATTTAAAGGTTTATTAACATATGGAAACCAAGCTCGCGGGGATTCATCTATACCAGGCCATTTACCGCCTCCATTTTCGTCCCTCACAACCCTCGTATCTCCTCACAATTTCGTCAGGCCACCCAAAGTCAGGAACATAACACTTGGAGGCAGATTCAGAGCACCCGTGGTCCTAAATCGGCATACAAGGGTTTATCTGAGGCGTTGAGGTTTTTGACAATCTGCTACAGGCGTTGAGGTTTTTGAGCATCAAACATGTCTGGCCAGGTATGTCTGGTGACGTTTTCAAGTTTTTGGTGCCTGTCATATTACGTCCTCGGCAATTTGGTGCCTGTCAAATATATTTTCATTTCTAAGTTTGCTATAAAGGAGCATACACTCTGTTCTTGATTGATACTGAAATACAAATTAATCACTGCTTATTTTTATTCCAATTGATTCTACTACGTATTGTGGGGGCAATTATAAACCTGCAGTAGTTTAGAGCAACTTGAGTGCTCATAGAGAGGGGTAATTTATAAATTTTGTTCTTTTGAAAATAAAATAAACAATCTTATTTGCAGTTTATTTACCAACATGAAATTTGTGCTCGAAGTAATCTACAGTTCAATTCATGCGCTAGCTAGGGCTTTAAAAGTTGGGGTTTAGGGTTGCTGCACGCATTAGGGTATAGGGTTTTGGGTTGCAGCA
>LPNX010702158.1:410579-422316 GCA_001517045.1 Pseudotsuga menziesii
ATAAATGCCCAGCTCATAAATATACCCATTACTTTATATAAATAGTCCAAGAGGAAGATAGCTGATTGGTGTATGCAAATTCAAAATACTAACCCATGACTTCTATGATGGTAGAAGTTAACCATGAAGAAATACATAGGCCTTAGGGCTTATTTGTGTGTTTTGCGGTCCCTCACATTTATTTTAGTGCACTTAAGTTTATTTTATTGCACTTTTAATATTAATATTTAGTATTTACATATGTAAGTTTATGAAGGTTTAGAATCCCTTTTTTAAAATGAGTTGGTCATTTGGATGTAGGCATTCTAGAGTTGTTTTTCAAGTTCTTTCTTTAAGTTTGTCCCATCCTACCTGAGAACAGAACTTCCAACTCTGCCTCGAAGGCATTGATTTGTCGTAAACAGAAAGGAGGTGGATTTCATTAAATGTGTTCATGCTTCTCCATTTTCAGAGGAAAGAGATACTAGAGTCTAGACACATAGTCCTCTATATTTCTTTACCATGTTTCCTGACCACCCACTTGGCATCTTGAATGACCTCCCTTCCAATGTAGAGGGCTGACAAAATGGATGTCAAATTTTGAAACAACCCATTTCCAGAAGAGTTGAGCCACTTCCTGATTGCAAAAGATTCACTGGACACTTTCTGCCCTTAAACTATAGAACATCTATTTGAGAAAACCTGATTGTTGCAATCTGTTCTTCACACTTAGACTCTGGTTAAACTATACATCTAAGAAATTGGGGCTTGAAAGAAACTTATGTTTCTAGCTAAGTTTAATTTTTATTTTATTTTATTCACCTTGTTCCTCAACCAAAGTCATTGAAGGAAATAAAAGCAAGAATGGAGAAGTGAAAAACAGAAAAGCATGAGAAGAAATGAGATTTGAACATGAATGTCATGTTTTCAGAAAAAATAATCCAGCTAATTGATTCCCCAACTCCATCTTTTGATATTTAACAAGGACAATTTGGCTAGTATGAGTGGTCTTACTATATAGTATATCGTGAAAAAAATGCAAAATAATTTCAACAATTGAGAGAGCCTCAACAATATCATTGTTTGTATTTTCTCATCACATTTACCTATCATTTGGTCTTTTGTTGGACAACAATAAACTTAGTTTGTTGAAGCATTTGTTTAAATCATTGTATTTGCTATTTGTTAAGGGGCTTTTGCAGATATTTTCTATTTGCTGAGCTGAACTACGGTGGATTTATTTGGTTTTCTAAGGCTGATACATAGAACATGTTGTTAACACATTTTCACTTAACTTCATTTGCATTTTGTAGCATTTAAATCTGGAATTGAGGGGAAAAATGAAGAAATCTTAACATCTGAGTTGGGTGGAGGAGCGTGAATCCACTACATTTTTCAGTCAGTATTTGTCAAGAGATTAGATGTATGTTATCTACCTTGTACACATGATTTACTTTTTCAAATTCATAGACTTTTTTGTTCAACTGTAGGCATTAATCTATTTTATGTCTTTTATGATTCTGTATTGACTTTGTGACTGCAAGACTTTGCTTAACGAATCAACAGAGTAACAATTTAACACACTTATCACTCTGTGACAGGATGTTGATCCCTGTGATGGTCTGACGGATAAAGATATTCAAACAGCTATTGAAAATGCAATTGGATTAAGAAGTGCACTCTTTGTACCTGAGGTGAGAAGCAGCCTTTTAGTTAGGATTTGGTACTATTTCTGTTTCAAATAGCTAAGAGTGTACTGATTTGAAAGAAACAAATTTGCTGTGGAGATGAAGACAGTGTTACTGAATTTTACTTTTGCTAATTCTATTGTTGCTTGCATGCTTGTGGATTAGCATGCGGCTCTTTGGCTATGAAAGAAGTCATAGAATTTTTTTAACAAGCTGGGGTGTGGACTATTTGTTGGTGGTGATTGACCCAGCTTGTTGCATTGCTAATATGAATACATGTTGTTATGTCTCTGCATTAACATTTTCTGTATGTATTTGTTTGCGTTGTTTATCTGGTGAGTGTGATGTACTTGAATTGTGTATTGGTAAATGTCTTTCACAGGCTTTAATGGTGCCTTCAAGAGCAGTCTTGTGCAAGATGTTATTGACTGGACATACTCAGCTCCATTTCTATAATCTTGTTTTCAATCACAGTACATGTCAAGGAGCAAGCTTTATCAAATCACTTATAGGAAGGACTATATCCATTTTGGAGTTGTATTTTCAGTTCCAGATGCCTGTCATTGAAATTGCTGTCAGGTCTTTCGATACTCTTTCACAGAGCTACAATAATTACCTAATGGATGGTGTAAGTTGGTGGTTAGGATAAGGTTAACCTTATTAATAAACCTGCGGTGGGCCTTCTAAGCATAGTGTCAGCCCCTCACCTCTCCTGTATCTGGCTGCTCCCAGGAGAGCACGACTTCTGCAATTCTTGGTAGCCTGTACGATTGGTCACACAACATTTACTGAATAACTTGGCTTCTCAAGAAGGGTCACGATCTGGTTAAGATAGGTCACTGCTCAGGCAAAGATCATGAGCTGCTCAGGCAAAGATCATGATTTTGTAAGAGATAACGCTGCTCCAATTAATGACCACAGTAGTGTTAAAGAAGATTGCTACCCAGATTTGATGAGCCCTCAAGGAAGGTTACGCTGCTGCCCCCAATGAAGAGATGGGTCTCTCTCTTCAATAGTAATGATTCCCACGATTATAATAAGATTCCATGCCACAAATGGGGAAAGGATTTGCTGCCACTCACCTCAAGCACTGCCCACAGTAATCTCTTGCCCTGAAATATAATAAATAAGCCCACGTCTTTAATAGAGACTTAGTGATATGGATGGATTATAGATTATTACTGACTGTTATTGCCCATCTATAAACGTCGATAGAACCATTCCCTTTCAAGCTAGTTTGCGTTGTTTCCATCTCCGAGACAAAGCATCCCATTTCTCTGGTGTGCTTATTATTATCTGGCCCTTTTCAAGGAGCTTCAAATCAGTTGCAGATTCATTTGTCAGCTCAACTACTTTCAGTTCCAATCCTTTGCCAAATTTCTGCTCCCAATCTCGATATCGCTCTTTGGCAAGAGCTTCTATAGGAGCAATATAGACACATCGAAATACACCGTCTATTCCTTTTTGATGCAATCGTAGTAAAGCAAACTCAGCACAGATAGTCTTACCGCTACCAGTAGGTGCTGCAACTAAAACATTATCATCTGAGTTATAAAGCACAGTAAATACCTGATTTTGAATAGGATTGAAGTGTCTAAACTGTTGATAAAGTGCTTCATATGAGGGATTTCTTAACGCAGACATAGGAAGTGGCTGGAAGTCTAGCAAGTCAGTTGGAGGTGGGTATTTCTCTGGCAAAATAAGATGTCTAAATGAAACTGGCAATATTGTCTGTGACCCTAACCACTTATGACCATATATATATATTTTTTTAAACTACAGGTAGCGTCGCTATATCGACGGCTTGCCGTGGAACTTTGCGACATCTTGCTGTCGATATAGCGACGTCTTTATCATATATATTTTTTAAAAACTACAGGTAGCGTTGCTATATCGACGGCTTTCCGTGGAACTTTGCGACGTCTTGCCGTCGATATAGCGACGTATTTTCGTCGATATAGCGACGTTGTACCGTTGCAGGTATTGGGGTTGGGCTTTTTTCATTCTAGGAAGGGCCGTCACAATTGCGACGTATTCCCGTCGCTTTTGCCACGCAATTAACGGGTCGTCGCTATTGCGACGAAATGAGTGCCATGGGAAAAAAAACACTTAGACGTGTCAATATCCACGCTTTTCCGTGGATATTGCCACGTTTTTGCCGTGGAAAAATTGATCACTTGTACTAGTGAACCATGTTCTTTATAATCATTATCTGAACATGCCACTTTTCATCCAATCACTAGTTCAGATACAAATTATCAAGGAGAAAAATTAAAGGTAAGGTTTAGAACTAATTCATCTCTATACAATGCGCTTCAGTTCCTTTGTATACCCCAATGTTTGATTAATGAGCTGTAATGAAGGGATTTCTTCACTTGGAGTGGACTCTTTTCACCTTTTGGAAATACACATAGCCATCTTTATATCAATGTTCTATATTCCATATATATTTTAACTTAATGCATAATGCACTAATATCTGGAGTATAAATATATATAAAAAAACATTTGAATTCCATTTTTTTTTTGAAACACTTCACTTCCTGTTGAGAAGGAAACCCTGCCTGTAGAATGCAGTGTATGTTTTGGCCATTTGAAAATTTGCTTCTAGGATTGATTCTGACCACCATTTTGACCCCTAGGGTAGGATAATGAAAAGTAAATGGAATGCTGGTAGGGATTGTGAGGGTGATGGAATAGGCAGTCAAGCTTATGAGGATAGGTAGATATGTCATTACTTAGAAACAAAGAATCATGCAACTTTTAAAGCACAAAAATTAAAATCCTTACAGACTTTGCTTGATATTCCTTTATGCTGAGCTTGCTGCTTGATGTAGCTGGTTTTCAATTTGTTTCTGATACACATATGTCCTTCTGATGTCTACTTTTAAAGATGTCTGCCATCTCAGATCCCTTCTGCTTTGCTGGAAGTCAGGTCCCTCTGCATAGGAAAAAGGATTGAAACTATCTCAGATTCATTCTGCTTTGCTGGAAGTTAGGTCCTTCTGCATTTGAAAAAGACTTGGAGGGTTCATAGAAAGCATAAAATGCTTATCCCCCTCACAGTCCTACTTATTGACTTGTCCTCAAGTCAAACAAGAACTTTATTATTGAAAATAAAACTGCCTAAGAGGCATGAAATTTTGAAAATATTTTTATGAATTTTCAATAGCCAAGCGAACCTGGTTTTCCAAGGAAAATTCAAGTTTATGTTGTGCCAGTGGCCTAGTTTTCACAACTGAACTTCCTTTTTTTCTTGTTTTTTTTTTTATGTTTTGTTTTTTTTCTTCTTTATATATATATATATATATTTATATCAAATCAGAAAATAGCTAAGAAGAAAGTGAAGGAGAAACACCAGTGTGTTTATCCAGCACTTCCATCTCCTGCTGTTGTGAAATTTGCTGTATGAAATCTTCTTTGTTGATAGGATTGGTATAGAGTTTGAGCTGATGGCCATTAACCACAAATGCACGTGCTTCATCATCGATTGTTTGGAGTTTGACTGAGCCATTGTCATATACCTCTGCAATCTCATATGGACCAAGCCAATGAGTTGTGAATTTGGCCTTGAAGTCTTTGAACTTTGAATCAAACAATAGTGCCTAGTCACCGATGTGAAATTGTTTCTTTTTGATAAACTTGTCATGCCATTGGGATCTCTGTTGTTGTATCAAAATATTGCGTTCTATTGCAGCATGTCTCATCTCATCTAGTTGATTCAATTGAAGTATTCTTTCTTGCCGTGCTTCATAAAGATTCATACCCAAATCTGCTACTAACTTGAAGGTATGAATTTGAAATTATATAGGTAGGAGGACTTGCTTACCATAAACGAGCTGATAAGGAGAAAAACCAGTGTTGTTTTTCCAAGTTATTCGGTATGCCCATAAAGTTTCAGTAAGCTTAGCTGACCAATCCTTCCTATGCATCTGGATAGTTTTGGTGATGATTCCTTCCAAAGTCTTGTTTGTAGATTCCACCTGGCCATTGGCTTGTGGATGGTAAGGTGTAGATTTCCTGTGCTTAATCTTGTACTTTACTGCTATCTCCTGCACTAGTTTGGAAGTAAACTGGGCACCCTGATCAGTGACAATCTCTCTAGGAACCCCAAATCTGACAAATATCCCCTCAAAAAGAAAGTTTACCACGGTCTGTTCTGTGGCTCTTGGTAATGTTTTGGCTTCCACCCACTTGGTAACATAGTCTGTACATAGCAGAATGTACTTCTTCCCTTGTGATGGTGGATGAATCGAACCAATGAAATCAAGAGCCCACTTTTCAAATGGTTCTATGAGGATTTGTGGTTGGAGTGGCATTTCATCAGATCGGACTGGCTGTCCCATCCGTTGACAAGTATCACAACTCCTAACATACTTCTTAGAATCTTTGAAAATAGAAGGCCAGTAACACCCCAAATTGAGTATCTTGTATGCTGTTCTTTTCTCTGCAAAAAGGCCACCACACGGTTCATCATGACATGCTTTCAAAATATCTAAAATTTCATCTTGTCGTACACATCTCCTGATAATTAGATCATATCATGTATAAAAGAGATCACCATTGACCCATATATGCCTAGCACTTTGTTTAATAATATTTTTCTTTTCTTTAGATGACATAAATGGAGGTAGCTGTCCTGATTATAAATAGTTGGCAATATCATCATACCAAGGAGTGATAATAGAAATTGCAAACAAGTGTTCATCAAGAAAACTATCTAAAACAGGAACAACCTCACCAGTATTGTGTAAGCAAGACATGAAATTTGCCACTTGATTTTCTCATCCAGGTTGATCTAAAACAGTGATATTGAATTCTTGCATTAATAGTAACCATCTGGTTATCCGACCATTAGTGATAGATTTATTCATTAAATATCGTAAAGCTAAATGATCTTTGTGGATAAAAATTTCATAGCCAGTAATGTAATGACGGAATTTGTTGACAGCATGAACTACTGCCAACATCTCCTTTTCAGTGACTGTATAATTCAATTATGTAGGTGTCAAATTTTTACTGATAAAATAGATAGCATAAGTCATGCTATGCTCTTTTTGTCCCAAAGAGGCCCCTATTGCAGTATCAGATGCATCGGTATAAATATGGAAGGGCAATGTCCAATTTGGTCCCCTTAAAATGGGAGCAGTTGAGAGCTTCTCTTTAAGTGTCTGAAATGCAGATTGACAGTTAGTATCCCATTTGAAATGTACATCCTTTGAAAGTAATTTAAACAATGGCAGAGCTATCTTACTGAAATTTGCAATAAATCTACGATAATAGCCTGCATACCCTAAAAAGCTTCTTACATCTGTTTAGGTTGTTGGTTCAGATAGATTTTCAATAATTTGAACTTTAGCAGGATCTACTTTTATTCTAGATGAAGAAATGTGATGTCCTAAAACTATCCCTTCAATCATCATCATAAAACACTTTTCGTTGCTAAGGGAAAGATTTGAGTCAACACACCTTTTTAAAATTTTCTCCAGGTTTGCTAAGGAATCCTCAAAGGCACTTCCATGCACAGAAAAATCGTCCATATAGACTTCAACACATTCATGAATTAGATCTGCCAAAATGGCTAAGACTTCTCTCTGAAAGGTAGCTGGGGCATTACATAAGCCAAAAGGTAAAACCTTGTAGGAATATGTGCCCCAGGGACATGTAAAGGTGGTTTTGTCCTGGTCCTCTTTTGCAATGCTAATTTGATTATATCCACTGAAACCATCTAGAAATGAAAAATATTCCTTTCCAGCTAAGGAATCTAACACTTGATCAATAAAGGGTAATGGAAAATAATCTTTTAATGTTGCCTTATTTAACTCCCTGTAATCTACACATATCCGCCATTTACCATTTTTTTTAGGAACAACAACCAAGGGAGAAACCCATTGGCTATCAAAGATGGGGTAAATAAATCCTACTTTTAATAACTTTTGCAGTTCTTCCTTGACTATCTCTTTTAGTATGGGGTTCATTCTACGTTGCGGTTGTCTGAGAGGTCTGATTTTATCATCTGTGTAAATGTGGTGAGTGCATGTTTCATGATGAATGCCTGGCATGTCAGTGTATTCCCAAGAAAATGCATGGGAATGTTTATTCAGCAAGGTAATCAACTGTTCTTCCTGTGATGTAGTAAGATGTGCACTTATATTCAAATGTTTTCCTGGACTAATTTCAACTATTTTGCTTTGGACATCAATGATTGAATGAACATTAAAAATATCATGAAGTGCCAATTCTAGAGAATGTACTGTGCAATTTTCCTGAAAATTCTATCCTAAAACTTGATATGCTATAGCATACTGCCTGTCTCTTAATTCTTCAGAAATATCAGGTTCAACAATGAAATAATCTAGCAAATCTTCATTATTTTATTCTTGAAAATCAAAGAACTGATTGATACTTAGAACAGGATGAATCACTTCTTCTTCTGTTCTTTGGTCTCATTAATCCATGGTAACTGATCTAATGCAGAAGGTATTTGGGCAAAAGGATAAAGTGTAATTTGTTTTCTCTCTGTCCCATGTGAAATGACCATACTTCCTGATCTACACCCTATGAAAGCATTAGCTGTTGCCAACCAGGGTCTACCAAGAATCAATGGATACCCTCCTAGATTAGACTTTGGTTGTAGCACTATAAAATCTACAGGATACTCCCAGGAGTCTAAAGAAACAATGATATCCTCTAAGATCCCTTCAGGTGTGATTTTAGACCTATCAGCTAGTTCCAAAACTGTAGTGGTTGGTTTGAGATTTTTCAAGTGAAGGTATTTCATTGTCTCTAGTGTCATGACATTAATGGTAGTACCTAGATCAATTCGTGTTTTTGGAATTGAAAAATTGTTAACAGTAATTGTGACCATTGGGATTCTAGGATCTACATACTTTTCAATAAAAACAATGTTAGACATTAATCCTGCTAGATTGCCCACCACATGAATTTTTTATGGATCCTTCCTTCTTTTATTAAGACATAATTCCCTAATTGCTTTAGTATAGATTGGAATATCCTTTATAGCCTGCAGTAGGGGAATTTTGACACATACATTGGTTAACTCATTCAAAACATCAAAATCAGGTAGGGAGATTGAAAGTTTTTCTTTGACCAACCTTTTTGGAAAGGGAGGTATATAAGGTACTAATGTTTTCCCTTTTTTACTATGATTTTTTGACAGTGATTTTTCTATATTTAATTTTTTTGGAGTTTTCTCATTTTCTGTTTGTTCTTCTAAAATAATAGGAGATTCTTTTTGTAAGGTTTTTCCAGATCTTAAGTTGATATTTTGAAGTGGGAGGATTGAGTAGGGGAGTTCCATTCCATCATCAACATTATACATGGGTTTATCCATTTTATTATTTGGATTTGGGATTGGCTGGGCTGGCAATTGTGGAGGCTGATTGGATGGAAATTGAAGCTATTGAGTTTGTTGATCTAGTTGAGGAGCCAGATTGGGTTGTTGGAAAAATGGGGCTTGATTCTGCTGGTATTGGGGAGATGCAGAAGGTTGTTGATAGGGCTATAAATAGGCCTGTTAATATGTCTGGTTACCATGAGTATACCCCCTCCAATTTGGAGCAGATTGGGCTAATTGAGGAGACCAAGTTTGCCTGGGCATGTGTACACTCCATGAATTCTGAATAGGAGTTTGATATTTTGAATGAAACTGTTGCATAGGATCTTGAGACATACCTAAAAATCGTGGCTACAAAGGTCTTCATTGTCCCATAAAATAGAAAGACTCCATGCTTTGATTCTCCTCCATTCGAGCTGCTTGCAATTATTTCAATCCGAGGCAATCATCAGTTTTGTGATTTGAAGTACATAAGCCACAAATTTGAACAGTATTTAAAGGACATTCTTTTAATGGGTGTTTCTTTCTACATTTAGGGCAGAAAATAGACAAGGCTTGATCTTGTTGGTCCTATTGTTCTTGTCTCTTCTTGGTATTTGATGTTTCAACCTATGTGCTTAAGGTACTCAATAGATCAGTCTTAAAATCTTCTAATAGATTCCCAAGCTCAGCTCTGGATATGCCATTGGTTGCAGATTTAGTTACTTTGGAAGTTACATCCCTTTTCCCATTTCTAGCATTTCCTCTTGAATACTTCTGACATAAGTCTTGTATCTCATCAAAGGGTAAGTAGGAGATGTCACCTTTTCCCATAACATTCAAAATATCAAAATATTCTTCTATTATTCCTTTTAAAAATATTGTCTAATTGATCTCAGGTGTCAAAAAATTGTATTGCGATTTCTGCAGGTTGTATGAAAATATTTCTAGATACTCTTCTAAGCTTTCATCTTCCTATTGAGACATTCTGAAAATGTCATCTTTTAAATCCTTTGATCTGTAATATGCCTGATATTTTCTAAGAAATATTTTCCTCATCTCATCCCAGCTAGTTATAGAATGCTCTCCTAATCCCATGAACCATTTCAAGGTAGCTGCTTTAAGAGTAGCAGGGAAAAGACAAAGTTTGTGAGTGTCATCAGTATATCCATAAGTTTGACACAAGATATCAAACTCGAATAGGATAGAATCCAGATCTTTAGAAGTCATACCATAGAAATTTGGTAGGACATATGGTGGAATATTCTTCATTTTTACCTCTTCCCCTAGAATGATGCTAGTGTCCAAGATGGGGAATTTAAAGGTGGCTTCCTGATCTTCTTCTGTTCTTTAATCCCTCTCATGTCTCCTCTCTTGTTCCCTCTCATGTCTCCTCTTTTCTTCCCTTCTCTCTTATCTTAGTTTATTTTACATTTCTAACCTTCTCTCATACTCCCTTCTTTGTTCTGTAGTTGGCCCTTTTGATGTTTCTTCCTCAGCCATTTTAAAAGTATCAACTGTTGTATTGAATCCTTTTTTATCAGATAAAGAGGTTTCTGTTACTTCTATTTTTGGGGGGTTTTTTATAAATCTTCCTTTATCGTCTCTTTGTCTTGACATAAAACTAAAATCTACTCTGTGTTTTTTTTTTTGAATTTTTCTTTTTATCAGAGAACTAAAGTTCTTAAGTCTACTTCTAAAATGCCTCCCCGGCAATGGAGCCAAACGTTGGGCTCCAATCCACTAGTGTAGATTAGACCTTGAGTTTTTGTCAATTCGGAGTTTGTAGACTTAGAGGCATATCCCAAATATAGAGACTCAAAGCTATACCTAACTGGAAATCTAGTTTACCTATGAAACAAGCCTATTGAAAGCTAGAATGCTGTGACTTGAAATACAAAAACTCCCTTACAGAAGCAACTTCATTTGACCTCTAAGTTAAACAACAATTCTCATGTGAAATGTTCTGAGATAAAAAAAAAAACCAAATTAAACCTAACCCTAAAATATAGATCACAATACTCTGCCTATTATCTCAATATTGAAAGTAGTCAAACATTAATTTCCCTTACAGGAAGACATTCACAATGTATAACTGTTCTCAATACTTCATCATTGAATAAGCAATGTACAACGATTTGATATTTAATAAGCATTATGAACCATTCCTACAGCATATGCATGATTAACTAACAGAGTTTATAAAACTTGTTCAAGCAATCCAACTCATTCTGCAATGTATAAGTAGTTAAAGTGAAGAAATCAAATTCTACAGGAAATAAAACATACCACTGGCAACGATATGAAAAAGGTGTGTAGACTTGGCAAAGGGGGCCCTCCAATGCCTTGTTTACACATGCAGAGAGAAAATCACAAAGTTTTAAACTTCAATTGCATTCACCATATCGAATTGGGCATACACAGTAATTAAATCCACAGTCTTGATTCCATGCTATACGTTTATGATCCCGCAGGGTCTTTTTCATATCTAAGATCAAATACTTATACAATTTTAAAAAAAACTAGAAATGCTACAAATCTGGAAGACTAATAATGACATGCAACACTCGAGATCCTTCCTCAGATCCATAAAAATAGACAAAATCGGAACTGTCCTGCTTTTATGCTAAGTGGTAACCATTAGAGGAATTTTGGGGTCTAAAATGGGCCTCCTAAGGAAAATAATAAAATAATAGTTAAAATAATAAAATAATAGTTAAAATAATAAAATAATA
>LPNX010702158.1:422520-447014 GCA_001517045.1 Pseudotsuga menziesii
AAATAAATACCTGAAAAAATGTGATGATGATGTCATCATCATGTTTTTTCAGGTATTTCTTGTTTTTGGGGTAGCGGGGTCCATCAAAAGTATGCAGTGTGGGTACTCGTTGGATGCGGAATCAAATTTCTCATCCAACGAGCTCTCCCAATCGAAATTTGAGTAAAAACACAATGAGATATGTCAAAAATACGAACAAAAAAAGTATTTTTTTTTAATGACAAATATGCCAATTCAACCATTATGGTTGACTTATTTTATTGAAATCCTATTGGTTCTTGAATTCCAACTCACAAAAACTTATTTTGGCACATTTTCTTATAAGGCCCATTTTAGACCCCAAATTTCCTCTAATGACAGGTGGTCATCTTTGACCGGCATTGACTCGACACCTGTGAGAACCATATCATCTGATCCTTGGAATTTTAACCATCCTTGGACATTGAGGATCTTTCTCCCATCTCTCAGTTTACGCCTAGCTGTCCTGGAAGTATCCAACCTAGGAGAAATTATGGGAAGTTAGCACATCCTGTAACCCTGAGTAAAACCTTAATTTAAATGCCTTAAAAATCTGATAATTCAATTTGTTAAGAAGCAACAACATTTATACCTTTGACCAAATTTTTGTGAATGAAATTAAGGTTTTATGGATCAGTATGAAGGTTTATGGAGGAAACTGAAAGGTATTTAGATGACAAAAATAGGTCAAAATGGTGCCCAACAGATGTAAGAGGGAAACTTTTCAAGTAAATTGTGGTGACATATATAGTAGATTTCTATCAAAATTTGAACCATTTTGGGTTTCCTTTTTCAGAACTGTAAGCCTTGGATGGATACTAAAAATGCGAAATGAGTATTTTCGATAAGCCTACCAAATCCTTAACCTAGTCCAGCTAAGAGTATTCAGGTTTTATAACAATAATACATCCCAAACATTTAGTCAAAAACCTTGACATCCAAGAATGGTCTTTACTGAGCGGTATCTTTATGTTGGAGGAGGGATCGAAACCTATTATCACCAAATTTAAAACCTTGATCTCTGCAAAAAAAAGAAAACTACACCTAAATCTCAGGATGTCTCTTTCTTCGCTCAGGTAGTGCTATGGGATCGAAACCTGTTTCTCAAGGTTAGTTTTAGATTTGTCTTACCTTCAATTTATAAATCCTAAAGATGCATTGCAAACAAATTGGGTCAATTAGAAAGAAAAGCCCGAAGAGGGATTATAAGAAATTGAGTCAGTCTTGAATAGGTCAATCTGTAAAGCCAAAATTGAATGATAAGTTCAAGGAATCATATGCTAAAATCAAAATTTTGTTTGGTCTGGAAGCATATTATACAAAACTAGTCCAATTCCTCCTTGAATATAAAGCAATATCTTCTAACCAATGGTTTTTGTAAAGTACTAGTATGCACAAATAATGGGGATATTCATCTTTGTAGAAGAGACAAAGCATTTGTCCTTGATGACATACAACTGAAAGACTTGTTCTAGAGAGGTTCAGCAAGATTAAATTTTACCTAGAAATCGAATCCTTCTAATGCAAAAATACCTTTTGGATGTGTTGTTTTCAATTTATAATAATCTTCGAGTGAAAAATACATGGCAAGCGATTAGCAGAATCGAGGTCTCTGATCCAAAGAATATGCATTTGGGAAAGCTTACCCTAGGGGAAAGGTATCCACAACAATATTGTGGCCACCAAGCACATGCATATCTCCAAGACGTTATCTTTGGCAGCTAAGAATTTGACAACACCAAGTGATCTGGCAGAGTTCTCTATTTTATGACGTTTTGATTACGTTAATCGATTGAGGATTCACTTAATCGACAAAAGAAATGACTTATTTCTCATATTGGCCACTCTACTGAAAAAAGTCAATTCCTTGCCTTCGGGAGAGATTTCGGCACACATCAAGGCTTTATTCATTAGTTCCCTGCCTCTTATGCTTTTCTATCGAAATCTCCAAGGCTTGTTGAATAGTATGCCATTGTTTTTGTTTCAATTATTGGGGGCTTATGCAATAGTCCCTTAGCTTAGCTAAATAATCTATGGTCGTTTCTGTTTTTCTTATAAAAGGCTTTTGCAATAGTCCTTGACTTCGCTTTGGCAAGGAATTACTGCAACACAGCTTTCCTACTTGTTAAATAAAATAAAATGATTTTGCTTCTGTATTATATAAAGTAAAATAAAAGAATCATAATATTTTTGGTGTCTAGATGGCATTGTCCATTGAAAAATTAAAAGTTAATACATTCCATGAATTCATTCATTAGAAAGGCCAAATTAGAAAGGCCAAATTGAGAATGAGAAAATTTTCTCATTCTCACATTACATAGTGAAATTTTAGTTAAATATATTCCAAACAAAATTAAGAATAAGGAAGTTTTTGTTGTATTACTACCTGGAAATTTTGTTTTATTGGTCATCGTGGTTGAGTTTATATTAGAAATGTTTGTTTTTTTTAAATCTTTAAAATAAATTTAAAATTTAAAAATAAAAAATTAAAATTATATTTGAAAAAAATTCTAATTGTTTTAAAGTTATTTCATTAAATGTAATTTTAATTATTAGAAAGACTAAAAAAATTGATTGTTACTTTTTTTTACCCAAATTGAAATCTTGCAAATCATATAATGAGTTAATATATAAAGATTGAGTGAATAACTTAATTCTAACCTTACCTTAATTATCTAAAAAAAATGAATGTTTATATATTTCAAATAAATAGGTGTACAATTAAATTACAAAATAATACTCTAAATATAAACCCATTCGAAACCAATTAAATAGATATATTAAATTTTAAAAAAATTATGAGAAGATTTAAAATTTTTATAATTATTACTTGAATTAATAATTAGAAAAATCATATTATAAAATATTTTAAATTAATTTCCGACTTTGGTGTGTTGTTATACATAGGGTTTGATTTGTCCTAATACATTTTAATAGTATTAAAATTATGAATAACCATATTAATAAGAATAATATGTTCTGAATAGCACACATATTTGACATATTGAACATTTTTTTCCTTAAAGAATGTGTCAATTACTTGTATCTAATAGTTAATCTAATTTAACAACCACTTAATTTACTTAATTTATGTTTGTTAAGATCATAGTTGAAGTTAAGCTCATAGGTGTATCATCATTCGAGTTAAGCTAATAGTTATATCTAATAATTAATTTAAATGTTAATATAAAGCTATTGGAGTTAATATAACACCTCTCAGTTATCCCAACTCCTAGCTTGTAAATGGAGTTTGACTAGGCCTTATGCACATTAACTTGACTCCTAACTCCCAGATGGAGTTCCACTGTCACATGAGCAACACATTATCATGCCACTAAGTGCATTTATCACATGAGCTCAGAGGAATTTATTAGGAGTTTAGAGGAGTTTATTAGGAATTCGACTGTCACATGAACTGCACATTACTTCAGCTCCCACTTGTAAATTGTAGTTTGACTAAACTTTGTGCACATTAGCTAGACTTCTAGTTGTTAGATGGAGTTCCACTGTCACATCGACTACACATGGCCATTAATATGTTTCGAATAACCTTATTTGACACATTGTTTAGGAAAAAAATGTCAAATATATACCTCTCTGCTTATTCCAAACATATTAATCTTATTAATATGGTTGTTTCTAGTTATATCTTTATGGAAAGCCTAAACATGTAATACTAATTGTATATTAGCTAGATGCCCAACTAGGAGATGCAATAGTTTATTAGGAGTTCGAACTATTTTATTAGGAGTTCGACTCTTACATGACTGCACATTATTTAGAATCCTAGATACCAAATGCAATTGGACTAAGCCTTAAATGATTAGAGTTGAAGTTAAGCTAATTGTTGTAGAATCATTGGAGTTAAGCTAATAGTTATCCAATATAACTATGATTAGAGTTGAAGATAAGCTAATAGTTCTAGAATCATTGGAGTTAAGCTAATAGTTGTATCTAGTAATCAATGGAGTTAAGCTCTTAGTTGTATTAGTAATAGAATAGTTGAAGATTAATTTTAAACCTTACAACTATCACTAACTGTACTTACCGCATGCTGATTAAGCTATTTTTTATTTTATTTTGGACAACGCTCATAGAATCAATCTCAAGAATACACTTATCTTATTCTCGTTTAATTTTGAACAACATCCATAGAATCAATCTAGAAAGTACACTTGTATACTTAGATGAAAAAGCATAGATTCCATCCCAAAATTCTAAGAAATATACTACTATCTATGTAGCTAAAATTTTTTACATTTAATATTTTGTCCTACATTTTGGCTACAATTTTATGGGTTGTCCTACATTTTTCTTACAATTTTATCAACCCAAACTTTTGGTTAACTGGGCATTTTTTAAAATAAATGGGTATTTTTGTATTAAGACGCTATGACTGAACCATCTAATGTGTTAAAATTTTAAAGGAAGAATAAGCCTCGTGGTTCTTTCCTCTTTCCATCAAACTAGTGAAAGGATTGAAGATGGCAATTGTTTCTATTAATATAGTTTCTCGTAGATTCTTGATAACAATGAAAACTTCTAACAGATTTTTTATAACATTGAAATTTTTTAAAAGTTGCTTATTGAAAAAGATGAAAAAAATAAACATAATTATTATTTTTAAGGGATATTTCCAAGGAAAAGTCTAAGGTTTACTTATGAATAGTTAAATAGATTTATTCATCAGTTTCTCTCCATTCTTGACTTGATTTCCTTCCACTTGTGAGAGGACAAGAGGTATGCAAATAATTTTTTAGGGTTTAGGTGAAAGAAAATTATTTAAGTGAATAAACATAATGAACATGTTTGACTTAAGTGAATAAACATAATGAGTATCTTCGACTAAATGTGGATTAGTGGGAGCTTTCATTTTATTTCTTTTTCTTTTTCTTTTTCTTCTACTTCACCGATTTCCATCTTTTCTTCCTCCTCTTTATTTTTTGATTTGTTTACATTTTCCTCCGTTTCTTCCACTTCCTTCTTTTCCTCTTCATTCACTACTTCTTTATATTCTATCCCTATTAGGAAATACTATTTGAATTGCATGGCATTTAGGGGGATCAACACCACCTTTAGGATCTACTCTAGATTTAGGGTCTTCTACTATCTTCTCTTAACCTTTGCTTGTCTTCTTAGAATATTCTAAATTTTCAAGAGATTTAACTTGTTATTGTTTGATTCGGCTGGTTCTTCTTGTGTTGGATTGGGATGTTTTGGCTCCTTATGACACAAATTTATGTGCCTTCTAAGAACATGTTTGAACTCAAATTCCTTATGTAGTTGTCTCTTTGTGGGGGTTCCTCCTCTTAAATTTCTAGGGAGTTTTTGATGAAATTCCCATAAACAAGATACACATCGCACTTAAGTTGTTTATAATCTACAGCTTGCAAATGGATTCACCCATGTATATTAATTTGATGTGCCTATGGGAGGAAATTACCTAGATTTACCTCCACAAATATTTACACACAAGGGAAAACATTTCCTTTTGGTTATGCTTAGTCAATCAATTGGCACATCATACTCCCAATGTCTTGGAGAGTGTTTTATTTATCCTAGAAAATCAAAGTGAGATGTAGAAGCCTAACCCATATTGAGTTCGCTACTATTTCCTATTTATGGATTGAAATTTAGGGACAAATGGGATAAATGTATTCTCCTATATCACATGAAGTAGGGAAGTAGGGTATAGAGAAAAATGGCAAGTCAATTTTCCGCTTAAAAAGGAAAAAAAAACATATATAAATGAAAACAAATGATTGTTTTCTTTTATCTTCGGTTTCCATTGTGCTCCTAACTATATTTCTACCACTCTTAGGCCAAAGCCTTGTAAACTTTCCTAAAAGAGTGCAATTCTTCACAATAAAGAGATTTTAAGGCTTGTTCCAAGAATGAGAAATCTGACTAAGGGATAGCTTCCAAATTTTTTGTAAATATACTTTACAATGGATGTGATATACTAATTCCTCATTTTCAATAATATTCCTTCCTCTATCCTTTTTTTTTTTAGCAGAAAAAAGCCTGTCCTTGATATTCATATAAGAATCAAAGGGCATCTAATGTGCCATCCCAGAAGTATGGGTTACAATCATAATGTTGGGTCGAGGAGGGAAGCTACAACAACATCCTTAATGAGTCATAACACATCAGATTTGAGAGGGGGCAAGTTCGATTTCTATAATACTATACCTGTCAGTAATAAGTATGTCCCACATAGCCATATCTACCGAGAACCAAAAAGTGTAGAAACAATGGTCTAAAAGAAGCTGCTCCATAACTATCCCCTGGGTGCATAAAAAGGTGGAGAACATGCTCCAGCACCAAGCTCAAAAGAGATTGAAACAATCTTGAGAGGTTAAAAGACCATTAATGAAAATTCAGAGTAATATCTCGAACCTGGAGCCAAAGTAAGTGCTTTTTTAGACAGTTAGTCTACCAGCTGATTGTCTTCAGGGTAGACATGGAAAAAGGACAACTCTAGAAAGTATGTGCATATCTTCCTAGTGTCCCTATACCAATGGAGGAGCTCAGGTGGTGTGAGGGAAGTAGTACCCTTAGCCCAATTGATGATGACAGATGAGTCACCAAAAATCTTGAGCTTGGGTAACCCCATCATTTGTGAAGTATGCAAAAGAGCCGAGAGCCCTATAATTCAACTCTAGTATTGGTGCTAAGACCCGCCCCCAATGCAAACTCCAAGGAATGAGACTCATTCAAAAACAGACAAAAGCCAACCCCTCCATTATTATTAGCTGATGCACCATAAAAAAACCCACAGGGGTATACAAGGACATGACTAGGTCCCTTGGGTCTAGACTTTTTAACTTTTGTGACAGGAGGGCAGAATAGTTGTGAAGAGTAAGCTATCTGGTGTAGAATGCTCATGACAGGAACTTTTTTCCCTTCAAAGATGTACAAATTCCTAGCTTTCCATACATCCCACATGGCTAGAAATGGGAGATAGCAATACCTAGATTGCTTTGAGAAAGTAATAGTCCACATTTCCAGGAAAGTACTAAGACCATCAGACAGGAAAGAGTGGGATAAATGGTGCTCTTCCATCAGGCTAGAGAATACATTTTTCCATACAGAGCAATGATAGAAAATATGTTCAACACTGTCGACATCTGATCAGCACAGTGCACATATACTGGGCCCCATCCATCCATGTTTCTGAAGGTTTTCCCAAGTGAGTAATTTGTTCTTTAGTACCAGCCACGAAAAACAACAAACTTTCCTGGGGAGATTGCTATTCCACACAAAGGTAAGGAGTCTGCTGCTAGACGGAGGAGAAGAAGCATGGATGATGAAATCCTAAATTAGTTTTGCAGAAACAATGCCATCAGACCTTTTATAAGACCATTTAAGTGCATCCATTTGATCAATCAGGTGCATACCACATATTTCCATACTTCTTGTAAAGGTATCCCAAGCTTCTTTCCATTCACCACCAATACTGAGATCCTCGGCAGAATACCAGTAACTGTGTGCATCCGGGAGGGAATTCCGTGCCTGTGCCAGAGTCACAATATCTAAATCCTCTAAGTACTCTCTTAATCCAGGTGGAATCATGAGCGATTTGGATACCCCAACAATCAAATCGATACCAATAAGAACATTCATCCCATTTCCAACCTGCCAAGCAAGATTCCAACCAAGCCACAGAAGTGTGAGTAGGAACCCCTTCCATATTGCAGAGACACCACAGGTTTGGAATAGCTTACCCATAATCCACATCTCAACAAAACTCTTTTTCAAGTATTTGTTGACAATAACACAATGCCAAAGACCATCATTCTGGAGTACCGTCCATAGGTTCTTTAATCTAAGAGCAATACTGAACCAATGCAAATGCTTAATGCACCAACCACCAAACTCTTTAGGCCATGTGAGATGTTCCCATTTTGTCAGGTGAAATATGTGCTTGTTATCCAAGGATCCCCAAAGGAATGCAAATGCCAAACTTCTGAGTTTATTTAGGACAGAAATAGGAATGGGTGCCAGGCCCATCCAGTAGACAAGAATACTTGTCAAAACAGCTTGAACAAGTGTCAAGTGACCACCAAGAGAGAGGAACTTGTGTGTCCAGTGAGAGATCCGATGTTCAAATTTTTGTATCAGCCAATGCTAGTCACGAACCCTATATCCCAAAGGCTTGAGAAAATATCCCAAGTACATAAAGCTTGCCGTGATAGTTTCCATTTTATGGTGCAGAGCTTTGGCAATTTCAGTGTGAATATCTACATCCACATTATTATAAAGAAAACTAGATTTGTCGACACTGACACACATCCTCGATTCTTTACAAAATGTACTCAAAATGACTTCAAAATCCATCCATTCAGATAAGGTACCCTAGCCCAGAAGGATCACATCATCAACAAAAAGGAGATGAGTAAGAACAAAGGAAGAGGAGATCTTGATACCTTTGATGAGTCCATTATCCCTAGCATCAGCAATCAGTAGACTGATCCCTTCAATCATCAGTATAAAGAGCAGGGGCAAAAGGGGGCAGCCCTGCTTGATACCTCTCGAAGTAGACAAGAACTTCGAGGGAGTACCATTGATAAGAACTGGAAAGTTTGCTGATGTAATGCAACCCATAATCTAGTTAACAGCAAGCGAAGGAACCCCAATTTGAATCAAAATAAGCCTGATGTAGGACCAATTAACATGATCAAAAGCCTTCATTAAATCTAGTTTAAGGATAAGTGCACAAGAATTTTTTGACTTGACAGTATGGAGAGTTTCCTGTACAATACCAATTGGATCCATAATCTGACGATTTTTTAAAAACCCAAATTGCTCGATGGATATATGGGATTCCAAGAAGGGTTTAAGTCTCACTGCATTGACCTTTGATATCAATTTGTAGAGCATATTGCATAATGATATGGGCCTATAATCTGTGAAGATAGCAGGCTTTTCCTTTTTTGGGATAAGTGCCAAAAAGGTGGAATTTAGAGAGGGAGGGATACAGCTCGTGACCCTAGTATAATCCACAGCAGTGCATAATTCTTCACCCAGTAGGTCAAAGAAGAATAGGTAGAATTAAACAGGCCAGCCATCTGGCCTAGGGATCCTGTCTTTCTTGAAAGAGTATAGTGCACTTTCAACTTCAACTAAGGATACAGGTTCTGTGAGACCAGGGGCGTCAGCCAAGGATATCATATTGGGATAGAGTAAAACAACCTTGAGCTGTTCAAGAATACAGGTCTGGTAGTTGTCTTTGAATATATTTGTAAAATGTTCCTATCCTAGTAACTTCAATTAAGTTTCATCCTCATAACAACATCCACCATCATCCTTAAGTGACCAAATAGTATTTTGATTCCTCCTACCTGATGCCAAAGCATGAAAGTACTTAGTATTGGAGTCACCTTCCAGTGCCCATTAGGTTCGGCTTTTGAGTTTCCAAGTCAAAAGGTAGTGCTCCAGTATCTTATTTTTTTCCATACGGAGCTGTGACAGGGATGTCTGTTCCTCTAGTGAAAGGATGCCAAAGGATGAGCTGGTAAGTAAGGTATTGATATCCACATCCAGTCTTCGAGATTCAAACTCCATGAGAGAACTTTTATCTTTAATCCAGTCTTTAACTTCCATCTTAAGAGTACGGAGTTTTTGTGAGAGGTGATCCAACTCATATCCCTGCAAGGAAGGAGAGAGACTAGCCCACTGATCTGTGACCCAAAATACAAAGTCCTGATCATTGAGCCAGGATCTATTGAATTTAAAGGGGTAATTACAGAACCCCAGTGACTTATTCCATTCTAAGCAGACAGGGTAGTGATCGGAGATGTCAGATGTATGTGTCCACACTCGATGAACTAGGAGGGTAGGGATCAAAGTGGAGGCTATTAAGAAGCGGTCAAGTCGTTTGCTGATCCCATCCTCACCCACCCTCCCATTCGTCCAAGTGGGTCCATCTATGGAGGGAGCAGTGTCAATAAGGCCCACAGAATTAAGAAGTTGTTTAAAGGAGGAAAGGGGATCAAGAATAGCCCTCTTACCCCATATCTCAGAAGAATTCATGTTCAATTTAAGGTCTCCACCCATAATCAAGTTAGGTGAATTAAGCAGCGCCCCCCCCCCCCGTGCACCTTATCCCAGAAGATATCCCTATCCCTGTAGGGACCATATAAATTGAGGATATCAAGAATGGTGTCTAGACCCCAGAAATTTTCCTTCAGAAGGATTCCAACAAAGGTTTCATAAACATGACATCTAACCCTACCAGGGTTCCAAGCAGTAAGTAAACCACCAGAGAGACCCAAGGCATTCATGGCACAGAATTCCCAGTTAGGAAGGAGCTTGGAGAAAGCATGCAATGCAAGATAGGTACTACACATCGTCTCCTGGAGGAGAATCATGTCCAGGCACAAAGAAAGAAAGAGAGAGTGGAGTCTACACTATTTATTTTTTCCCCCCAGACCCCTGACATTGAGTGATAAGACCAGCATTAAGGCACTGGTGGGAGGGGAGGAGATGCTCTAAGTCCCCGAGAGGTTTTCCCTCTAGCAACATCCTTGATGCGAACATAGAGAGGGATGTAAGGAGGTGAGGCAGAGGAAATATTATCAGTGAAAACCATTTTATCCTTCTTCTTTTTCCGAAGAATGATTGGAGACGTAATCAGATTTTACTAAGTTTACTGCCCTAAAGATATGAAAAAAATGAGCTTCCTTAAGCCCATGAATTTATCTCCTTATGCTTTCAATGGTTCTCATGATTATGTCAACTTTTGGGGGGTATTTTTTGTCAAATATTGTATTGTTATTGAAGAACCCCAAAAAGTAAAAAGATTTCATATTTAATGAGATTGCCACCTCGATTTTTTGAATAATATAGGCCTTTTCCTAGTGATTTTACATTGTTGCTAGTCCCCATGTAAAGTCGATATCTTTCGTTCCTTTAGGTCCAATGATGACCACCATCCCTATTTTGTTTGATTAATTATAAACAATTAAATGAGCAATTTTTAATTATTATGATGAACATGACTTTATTTGGAATTTTCTCAAAAGTTAATAGGAAGAGGCTTAGTAGATGTGTCTAATAGAAGGAGTAAAATGAAGCAATGAGTCATATCTTGATTTTGTATGATTATGCTAAATTTTTGAAATGGTAAATATAATAATATTTAAACAAACATGGTGGGCTAGCTCAAATGGTCAACTGTTGTAAGTTGTGAGTAGAATTTATCAGGGTCAAATCCCCGGGTGTAATACCTTGTTTTTACCTTGACTCTTGAGATTATAATAATCATTATTTGAGGGAATCCTATGATGAATTACCTGGATATTTATTTACTTGATATCTAAAAACTTTGTATGGACGTATATTTTGACGGAATCCGGTCTCGGATGACCTTGACATCAGTGAAGCAATGACTTATTGATAAGATGTGACCTAAGAAGATTTATATGACATATTGATGAGTAAGTTATTATCATGAAAATGATATCGACATTTGGTCAATTATGAATGCAATTACATTATGATTTTAATTGTGAATGGAAAATCATGTGAAGTTATTAGTAAGGATTTAAAGTTGTACAATGTTTTATAGTAATTGAAAAATATTATGTAGTATGTACTCTAATGTTCTGTCGAGTGTGACAGGGAAAAAAGGTACATGAAATGTAAGAAGGAACCAGTATGTCAAGACTCTATCTGAGTCAAAAACTATGGAAGGTGATACCAACCTTGTTTATAATATGATAAAATTGTAATATATTTGATGCACTGACATGCATGGACTTTGTATGAGTTGGGAAACCTTGACAGTTGAGATCTATGGATATTTATGTTATGATTGAAATCGTATTTGTGAGATTTGATGCACGGGTTGTTATATGTGCAAGTGATGGTACATGATTTCCAATCGACTAACATCAAGTGATGGGTCTGAGAAATTATATGTGTAATTCTAGCAAACGGGCGACATGATGAGCTTTCAATAGAGTGATTAAAAATCCATCTCATCAGATGGGTGTGCCATGAGGGTAGGATACGAGTCGATCACTCACAAATATTATACTAGGGGGCACACAATAAGGATTCAACCTTATTCCCCATGAAATACCTAGCTCTTCACAGGGTAGGAGAACTGAGATAAAATTGGCTCAGTCATCATAACCAACATTAGAGGAAATTTGAGGTCTAAAATGGGCATCCTAAGGAAAATAATAAAATAATAGTTATTAATTTTGGAGGAAGAATGGAAAAAACTACTTTTTTGTTCGTATTTTCGATAAATCTCCTTGTGTTTTTACTCAAATTCTGAGCAGGAGAGCTTGTTGGATGCAGAATTTAATTCCGTATCCAACGAGTACCCACACTGCATAATTTTGATGGACCCTGCTACCCTAAAAACAATAAATACCTGAAAAAATGTGATGATGATGTCATCATCACATTTTTTCAAGTATTTCTTGTTTTTGGGGTAGCGGGGTACATCATCACATTTTCCAGGTATTTCTTGTTTTTGGGGTAGCAGGGTCCATCAAAAGTATGTAGTATGGGTACTCGTTGGATGCAGAATCAAATTCCGCATCCAACGAGCTCTTCTGCTTGAAATTTGAGTAAAAACATAGGAAGATATGTCGAAAATACGAACAAAAAAAGGAGTTTTCTTTTATGACAAATATGTCAATTCAAGCATTACGGTTGACTCATTTTATTGAAATTCTATTGGTTTTTGAATTCCAACTCACAAAATTTATTGTTGGCACATTTTCTTATAAGGCCCATTTTAGACCCCAAATTTCCTCTAATGCTCTTCGAGTGTGGGAATTATCGGAAGGGCATGCTGGGAGCATAACACCTTGATAATTCTAGTCACAATGACAATGCAGTTCTAATCAAAATCTATCTTAGAAATAATAAGTTGATCATAAATAACTTTAAGCAAATAATAAATAAATTAAATGATAAATAAAATAAAAAATGATAAATGATAAATAAATAAATAAACAAAAAATAAATAATGAATGATTAATAAATAAATACACTGAAATAAAGCTAAATTAAGAAATCAGTTAAAATAATAAATTAAGCAACTAGAACTAAAGTCTAATCCTAACTAATTGAAAAGAATGAGAAAACCTATGACAACTAAAAGTGGGTGGGTAAATAAAATAAATTAAGTAAGTAAGTAAGTAAACTGAAGAATTAATTGAAAGTAGTGCATGGTATGCATGGGAATTAACGAAAAGGTTAATAAAAACTAAAGAAAAAGAAGAACGTCATATCTTGATCTCTTTCTTCAATCTTGCCATAGTTTTGAGCCTGGACCAATTTGGTGGCTCTGAGGCGATTGCGAAAGATTGTGGTTCAATACAATGTGAGTGGGGTTGGGAACCTCCCAACAACATTCTAGAGTTGTATTTCCATTGCTTGCCACATATTTTCAACCCTGTTGAGCTGAGGGGTCCTGAGGAAATGAGATTACCCATCAAGGAATGGAAGGGAGAAAACTGGTAGGTTCACTGTGATTGGAAATCCATCTAGAGTGTGCAATGAATAATCCAGCAGCCAACTAGTCTCGGAGCACTAGAAGATCTTGGTGAGTACACAAGAGCTTGGGGCGAGGAATTCAACAACAAAAATATTCTTCAGTAGCACTAGCAAATATTGACATATTATCAGGTCGGGCTTGTTGTAAATTTTGGTTTATCAAATTATGTTTTTATTACTGTAATTGAAAGGATGTCATGTAGATTTATTTTACTAAATATTATTTAGATTATGGACATGGAAGAGTTATCAGAATTTGATATTTATATTCATAGTTCTATTAATTTATGTATTTTCTTTTAAAAGGAAAAAGAACAAGAAACGATGCTCTTAACTTAGAATTTTTTTTGTTATCTTTATATCCATGCATGTTAGTTTTAGTTTTTTTTGGAACCTCTTGGAAGGACATTACATATGGTATCAGAGTGATGTTCAACTCTATGACTTGTGCATTAATATATGTCCTAATTTAGTAGGTCTGTCAATTGAAAACACTATTGATGCAAATCTCATATCTAATGTCCACCCCAAAAATGCAAACATGAACCACACTAGAGTTAAGATCTATAACTATTCGAGATAGGAGGAGGAAGCTATATAAATATTGGACCCATCAAATACTTTCATAGGTTTATTTTGATATATTTACTGCATATGCGTATCGATGGAATGATTATTGAATGTCCATGGTGGAGATTAATTCTAAATTGTTTAACAATGTCTAGAGTTGATTACACATTCATCAAATCATAAATTGTTATAGATCCGACGTAAATCTCTTTTACAGAATGCTACGTTACTCAGGTTCGTGGGATATATATATAGTTTTGAATGGTTGTGTGTAATAGGGTTATATATATATATATATATATACACACAAACTTGTGTCTAATAGGGTTAATTAAAAAGATATGTATCTTGATAATACTAATTGAGAGTGTTGTATGGATTTGTTATCATAAATGATACGATCTTTACATTTAACAAGCCTTCAAAATAAATATATGTTGTTGTAGATATTCTTTATGTAGATCACATAATGTATTCAATTATATGCAGTTCTTAGAAGGATGGTTTTTAAAATCCTGACCTGTATTTTTGTGGGCATGATTAGCGAGGGGATGAGATGTACATCTTAATACAACTCTGGTGGTTAGATCGGTATAACATTAATTTTGGAATGTGATCCAATTTGAATTATTCCGCTATGCTAACCTATTAGAGTAGATTTGGTAGTTTATGAAAATCCATGGAGTTTATGCCCAACCCTCTTTGTACATATGCCCCAATAGTTTTCAAATACGTTGGATGAATCACAGACGCAGATCCTTACGTTGATTTCGAGATGCATGGAGAAAACATAGATATGGATCTATTGATGAATGAATGTGTTGATTGAACACCGATTATATCAGTGTTTGCAAGTCCCAGTTAACTCTAGGTTAATCATCTCAAAACTAAGTCCAAGCATAGGTTCAACCAGAAACCGTTGCAGCACAATTCTCATGCTGACTGATTTCTTGAAATTTGATCGACCTACATGTGGTTGTTGAGGACCTTTGGTAACATGATCCCCAAAATTTTGTGTGAATCTGTCTTTTCCAGCCACCTTACTCCAACGTTTTTCTCATTAAGTTGAAACTCGGTGATGACTAACCATTCATCAAACCAGGCAGTCGAAGTCGACATATCGACGATAGAGTATGGGATGCAGGCAATCGACATCTGCTTGAAATCATGTTTATTCTTATAAGATTCTCTGTATTTTATTTTTGTCGCTAAATATTTGATGGGTTTATGCTTACAAAGTCAAAACAATGCTCGTAACATTGACATTTAAACTGATGTCAGCACTGAAGGGTTTATTACTGTGTTGACTCCCTCCAATTTCCTCCATAGACGATTGATTTGATCATATAAACTTATTGAATGACTTGGAGTTACCTCCTTTGATGTATGCTAAAACGCATCAGTTTAACTGATGATTTCTGCTTCCACGCCTAGTTAAACTCGAGATACCCACTATCTATCGCTTTAGCAATTTTTTTTCTTGGATAAATATTTCCGCACTTAAAAAGCCACAACTTTCACCACAAGCATCATGATCGACTTGCACATTCCACATTATATTCAAGCCACAAGCCAAACCTTTCACTACAAGCGTCATATGCTCACGTAAAGTCGAGCACGAAATCCCGCCAACCTTCATCCAATAAGCAACTTCTAAATTGGTCGAAAGGACAATGACATCTTGCACTTAATCTCGAACTTCCGAAATTCTTTTTTTCCTAAAGCCACATTTTTGGGAAATGATGGCTACGACAATTAACTTGAGTTACCGTGCAACACAACTATTTTGTTTTCCCTTTTAACTTTTGTTGAAAGTCTCACAACCAAAATATACTTACAACGGAATTACTGTGCAGAGTCACTGTGACAGAATTTTCACCCGACTCACTTTACCTTGACAGACTTACTTGGATTTCAACTGACTTTTATTGTGACAGGATTTAGGTTGCGACCAACTTTCAATTTGATAGAACAACTTCATATTTCCTAGTCTTAAAGACTTAGGATATGAAAAACATTTTCATCGAGGGTTACTTAGGATAAACTACGACACAAATATATTGCAACTCACTCACAATATTATATCACAGCAGGATTTGAACCTGAAATCCGACGACAGAATCCAACGTTTCATACGGATGTGTCAGACAACAATCATTGAGAACTACATCGATCAGGAAATTTTTATAGCATCGTCGAATTTTTGACGCCTGTGGTGTCGTTTTTCGACGCACCCGTGTGTCGAATATCCAACATGTTGGAATCGGTTTTTTGACATCTATGATGTCACATATCCAACACTTTGGAGCTGGTTTTTCGGCGTATATGTGTCTGGTATTCGACACTTGCTCCATAGGTTTTTTGACGCACTAATGTCGGATATCTAACGTTAATTCGTAGGTTTTTTTGAAAGAAAATAATGTCAAATTTGAAAGATTTGAAATTGTTGGTCGCATATTTTCAACGGTAACTATGTTCAAGGTCTCGGATATCCGACGACCAGGCCATTATAAATTTAAACTTTTGAAAACATTTCAACATGTTTGTTGTAGAAGCGATGGACGATTTGCGAAAATTATTTGCCTCTCGACGGATGTTTTCAAGAATTGTTATTCTTTAACGGGCAGTTGTGGGAATGTTTTCCTCTTCGACAGACAATTTGTCGGGATTTTTTTATTCTTTGACCTCTCCATTTGACAAAATTGTGATGTGTGGAACTTGATTTTTTAAGGCAACCGGTTATATTCACTCACAAAGTTTGTGACAAAATTGTTAGAATATAATCCGTCGGGATTATATATTGTAAATAAATAAATAAATCTGAATAGTAGGAAGCTGAAAAGGCTGGGCGGAAGGTGAAACAAAACCGTCATATGATTTGTATAAGTATATGCATTAGCAAAGTAATAAATTGAATCGGGAGTTATACCTATCAGTGGTATCAGAGCTTGGCCGCCTGCTATAACTCCTGCTCTGCTGCATTTCAGTCCTGGCATTCTGCTTGCCAGTCCATTGCCAGACTTCCTGCTCCATTAGTTTGCCATTTTCATGCGTTTCTCTTTGCCAACCTGTGCGCATTCATTTGTATGCGTTATTCCTACCCTTTGTATTCCATCTTCCCCTGCGAGCTGCTGAGTTTATTCATCTCCAATTCAAGGTTTTGACCCTTCCCGCGGCTTCTCATAGCCTCCACGTGAAACCCTAATCCCGCCAAAAGTCCAATAAGTATTATTCTACGTGAAACTTAAAGTCTGGTGATTATTTTAAAGTCTGGTGAATCATGCCTTGGAGTTTTTCACACAGCCTACACAATACCTATCAGTCGATTTCTCTCACTTACAGCCTTCTGCTTCATCGGTGACCCCTTCGCTGCATTGATCTTTGCGCTACTGCTGCTGATCGCTATGGTGATCTTTTTGGGTACTGAAACTCCTACTGACTGCTATTTGAGCTGTGAATTGGTATGCTGGGATTTCTGAAGATTGTCCACGACCACGTGAAGTGCATATGAAGAATTCCTGAGACTGTTGAATACCTTCGAGAAGGCTGTTGCGATTCAATACCATCAATATATTGTTTGTTGGAGATTGAAGTAATATTTCTGCCACTGCGACCGCTTTGAAGACTGTTCTCTTCAACTGCGTGAAGACCAGCGTGGAGGAGAATGGAGAAAGGGCGACCTCTTCTCCAATGCATAAAAGATGACTGCGATTTCTAGCATGGGCTCTTCTAATTGAGCGTGGACTGCATTTCTTTGAGAGCTATGCCTCTCCCTCACAAACAATGAATCTGTGGAAGACTAGGCTTGAAATGGATGTGAAACATTTGCAATGGCTGAGAGAACTCGTTGAAGATTGATGCTCTCATACATTTGCGTGGAGAAACGTCAACTAGATTGTGAAGCGTGCTATTGCAGGCTGCATTGAAGACTGAAGTCACATTGAGGCTGCGATTTCGCTGCACAACATTGAGGCTGCGTTGGAGGTAAAACTTTGGTGACAGTTGGGAATACCTAACCCTAAATTTACCCTAGACTACTAACTGCGTGTATGATGAGTCTGTGACTGCCTTCGTCCCATTCTGCCTTTGCGCGTCCTCCATCTACCTTTTTTGTGCTGTGACCTGCCAAGAAAACTGCTGCGGGTTCTTTGAAGTTCGATTTCTGAAGACTGACAGTGTATATTCAGTGCCTTTTTCAAGAGTGTGGAGAAGCTGCGACCTGCTACACTTGTTGTGACCATCGAATACTACGTTGATGACTGCGTTGTGATATATGAGACCATTGAGGACTGCATGTATGCTGCATTGAAGACTGCTGGTGGAGAACGTCGCAAGTTCTTGAAAGTTTCCTGCGTGAAGACTAGTGAGAAGACTCATGCATATTTATCTGCGTGAAGCTCGTATTAAAGACTGAAGCTTCTTAAAGTCTGAAGGCGTTGTGGAACAGTATTGTTCTTATGATTCCATTGAAGTCCATCATTGGTGTAGAGCTATGAAGATTCACATCTTTGACTGCGTGAAGGTAAAATATTCCTGATAAAATATTTTGTGACCATTGGGTTGCACAAACCCTAACTTCTGCCCAAACTTATATGCATGAAGTTTGTCTACAAATATTTTTCATATGCATAATATGAATCTTGTATGAGTTCATGCTTTGTCATTGTTGAGGTCTCACTGCTGCGATCTCAAGAGCTCCAGACCATTGTTGCGACTATGTTGATGTGTTGACTACTTGATCAGTGTAAAAGTGTTGAGAACTCATTTGTGTGAGTACTACTACAAGTCTGTTACAAGAGACTTTGTTGTTGTATTAGTGTGAATATTTTAAATGTAATATTTATATAATAACACTCTAGAACAAATGATATAGAGCTGTAGATTTATTTGTATAGGCTGTAGAATTATATTGTAATTTGTAAAGGAGCAGGAATCTAAACCTGCATCCCATATCTTTTTCTAAGCATTCTGTAAGTTACAGTTCCAGATTGAAGATGCAATATTCTGCATCTATTGTTGGTGATGTCATCACTGGCAAGGAAACATATCCAAAATGGTCTAGAAAGATCAAGAAATCAAGCGAGCCTGTTGAAGAATCCCTTGACTTTGTTCAAAAAACAAAGAATTGGTCCAAAGACCCTTCCAAGGGAGATTGCAGCAAGAGAGGACAAGGAAGAAGAAATTTCAAAGGCAGAGGGGGAAAAAACAACTTCAACACAAGATCATATTTGTAGTGCAAGCGTTGTGGAAAGACTGGGCACACATCAGATCAGTGTTGGGCTTCATGGGACTCCATCAAAGACAAACAGAACCAGAAGAAAGATGACAATAAAAACCAATATGCTAGTAAATCTTCTGATTCCGCTCACTGTATTGTTGCACATTGTAATCTTGGAATTAATGAAATGACGTCACTTTCATCTTACAAAGATTGTTGGCTACTTGATACTGGTGCAACATCACACATGACATTTAGAAAAGACTGTTTTGAAGAACTTAATGAAACAATAGATGGCATAGTTTACTTTGCAGATAAGTCAAGTCTTAAACCAAAGGGAATGGGCACCATTCGACTGAAGATGCTTGAATTCCCTGATTTCTTGTTGAAGAATGTTCTTTATCTTCTAGAGTTGCAGAGAAGCCTGCTGTCCTTGGTGGAGATTCGACAGTGAGGCCATTCCATCCACATGTTTGATGGAATCATAGAAATAAGAAAGTCCTCTGACAACCAAGTCATCATGACTGCATATGAATATGGGAAGCTGTTGAAGCTAAAGGGTTCATCTACAAGAGTTCAGAACTATGCCTACCTCTCTCAGCATGGAGAAGGTAATTTGTCTTCTAGTTCATTGTGGCATGCAAGATTTGGTCATCTAAATTATAACAGTCTTCGTTTGTTAAGAAAGAATGGTGTATTTGGTTTTCCCACCATTCCCAAAGAGAAGAACAAATGTGATGCATGTATATTAGGGAAACATAGTAAGCTGCCATTCCATGAATCTAATTTCAGAGCAAGTAGGAAATTAGAATTAGTGCATTCTGATTTATGTGGCCCAATGCCAACTCCTTCTGCAAATGGGAATAAGTATTTTATGACATTTGTTGATGACTACTCAAGAATGTGCTGGATTTACTGTTTAAAGACAAAATCAGAAGCATTTCAAACATTCAAAGACTTTCATGCATTGATAGAAAAACAAGCACAATCAAAAATTGGTACACTTCATACTGATAATGGGAAAGAATACACTTCAAATGCTTTTGAAAATTATCTTTGCCAACATGGAATTGCACATTAGACTACAGTTCCCTATAGTCCTCAACAAAACGGTGTAGCAGAAAGAATGAATAGAACCATAATGAATATGGTTTGCTCAATGATGTTTTTCAAGAATGTAAAACTAATGTTTTGGGGTGATGCAGTAAAATGTGCAGCCTATTTGAGAAATAGAAGTCCCTCAAATGCTCTTGATAGCAAGACTCCACATGAAATGTGGTTTGGCCATCTCCCTTCAGTCAGGCATCTCAGAGTTTTTGGTTCCACCTGTTATGCCTTGATTCCAAAGGAGCAAAGAAACAAGCTTGGTGCTCGAAGCAGAAAATGCATTTTCCTGGGGTACGAAGAATACTCCAAGGCATACCGTTTGTATGATGAGGTAAACAAGAAGTTTGTTATTTCTAGAGGTGTCATTTTTCTTGAAACTAATAAAAATGACCAGTCCATTGAGAGACAGCTTGATCATTTGGAAAGTTATCCTCATCCAAAGACATATTCTGAAAATGAATATGAAATTCCAAACCTTGAAGGGGGGATTCCTATTCTAGATCAACCTTTGGAATTTCCATATGAAGCACCAACTCCCTCGCATGAAGAAGTTCCTGCTACTTCACCTGAACAAGAGGTTCAATTGGATGATGTGATTGAGAGAATTGAAAGACTCTCAATCAATGATGAAGCACCACCAGCTGATCAACCAGGACCATCATGGAATATTCCTAAATGGGCCACAAAGACACTTGAAAGTGTCCATCCGGATGAAGTTGGAAAGACGGGAACGAGAAGTTCGAAAAGACATGAAGATGGAGGAGGAGCAGACAATTCAGGTGATGACATGGATGTATCATTTGATTGTGAATTTAATTTATCTGCTAACTTTGAACCAACTTCATTTGAAGAAGCTTCTACTCGAGTTGAGTGGAAAGAAGCTATGCAGAATGAGTATGATGCACTCATAAAGAATGGAACTTGGAATCTGGTTGACCCTCCAGTTGGAACCAAACCAACTGTCTGCAAGTGGGTGTACAAGAACAAATACAGATCAGATGGCTCACTTGACAAGCACAAAGTGAGGCTTGTAGCAAAAGGCTATGCACATAAGGAAGGAATTGACTATGAAGAAATGTTCTCTCCTACAGCAAAATGGGCTACCATCCGTACCTTACTCTCTTTAGCTGCTCAGAAAGCATGGAAAGTTCATCAAATGGATGTGAAGACTGCTTTCTTGAATGGAGACTTGAAAGAGAATGTCTTTATGTCTCAGCCAGAAGGATTTGTTGTGAAAGGAAAAGAACAAAAGGTATGCAAGCTTGTCAAATCCTTGTATGGCCTAAAACAAGCACCTCACACATGGTATGAAAAATTAACCGAGCATCTTTTGAAGTTAAATTTCAAACATTTTGATCTTGATGATGCAACACTGTTTATAAAGAAAGTTGGAAGATTTGTTGTGTATCTTGTGGTGTATGTAGATGATCTTTTAATGACAGGGAACAATGAGAGCTATATAGCATCCATAAAGAAAGATTTGAAAAAGATCTTTGAAATGACAGATATGGGACATCTCCACTATTACTTAGGAATTGAAGTCACTCAACATCCTAAGTACATATTCCTATCTCAGAAAAAATATGTTGGAGAACTACTAATTTTTTTTTGTATGACAGAATGCAACCCTATATCTACTTCAATGGAACAGAAAATGAAGCTCACATCAAGCGAAGGAAAATAATTTGAGGATGCGACCAAGTATCGACAACTCGTAGGAATTCTTATCTACCTTACAATAACCAGACCAGATATTTCTTATGTTGTTGGCATACTTTCAAGGTTCATGCATAAACCTTGTGAAGGACACTGGTCAGCTGCAAAAAGAGTTCTAAGATACTTGAAGGGGACTCAAGACATTGGACTCAAGTACTCTAAAGTGGATGACTTCAAACTTATTGGGTACTCAGACTCAGATTTTGATGGCGATAAGGAGACATGAGTATCAACTTTTGGATACACTATGAGTCTTGGATCAGCAGCTGTCTCATGGAGATCACACAAACAATCAGTTCTGGCAGATTCAACAACAGAAGTAGAATACCTGGCTACATCTGAAGCGATGAAAGAAATAGTATGGCTCAGGAAGATACTTGAAGATTTGCAAGAAAAACAAGAAAATTCCACTCCATTATTGGTCGACAATACTTCTGCAATCAAGCTGGCTAAGAATCCTAGATTCCATGATCGAACCAAACACATCAACACAAAGTATCATTTGATTCGACATCATGTAGAGGCCAAGACAGTCCATCTTTGACATTGTTCCACAAATGATCAAATTGCAGACATCTTCACCAAAGCGCTTGGACGAGAAAAGTTTGAAAGATTCAGAAACATGCTCGGACTTACGAACACCCCTTCAGATTAAGAGGGGGATTGTTAGAATATAATCTATCGGGATTATATATTGTAAATAAATAAATAAATCTGAATAGTAGGAAGCCGAAAAGGCTAGGCGGAAGGTGAAACACAACCGTCATATGATTTGTATAAGTATATGCATTAGCAAAGTAATAAATTGAATCGGGAGTTATACCTATCAAAAATGTCAAACATAAATATTCCGGATCCAAACGAAGACAACCAATAATTGCTTGCTAGACTATGGGATGCAGCGAAACGAAGGGGTGATGGAAAATGTTATTGTATGTGTACTCAATGCAAGGGATTTAAGAGGAGAATAATATTGATCTCAATAGCCACAAAACATTGCAGGGAACATAGGCATGCTATGGGGGGGAATGCATATCATCCATTTGTAGGTTTACCATTATAAAAAATTTTATTTTTCTTTGTTTTGGTAATTGTATGTATTATTTTTATTTTTCATATATTAATGTATATCTATTGATGTTTCCATGTATTTATATTAAAGGAAAGACACCCTACAACATATCGTCTAGAGGAAGTGCTTTCAGAGCAAGTTTAGGATCAGGATCATGGAGCATGTATGTTTAATGGAGAACAAGTGAATGATCATATTGAACAAGATGATCATACTGATAATGTAGTTGAAGATGATGGTACAGATACATTGATCCATGATTCATTTAATGTTAGAATGGATGATGACGATGACGATGATAATGAAAATGATGATGACTTTGATGATGTTCACGATATACCTCTTCTTGATAAGGCATGTGAACCCCTTTATGAAGGCTCCAAAACAAATCTTATCTCTGTTGTATTGTTGATAATGAACTTGAAGGTTATGAATGGTGTTTCAAACATTGCAATCACACGGATGCTAAGGTATGTAAAATAATCCATCACATATATAGGATCATGATAAAGTTTATCTCTATTCCTCTAATAATTGTATTGTTAACTCAATATTGATCATCGTATGGATGAAGTGTGTTTCATTAATATTATTTATTTATTACATTAACTATTTTATTTTTTTGTAGCTTGATAGCTGAATTTTTGTTACCACAATCAAATATTTTACCTCACACATATCAAGATTTATCTTCCATCATGAAAGAGAATGGAATCCATTATGAAGAAATCCATGCATGCCCCGATGACCATGTTATATATTATAATAAGCATGAATTTGCAACAGAATGTCCATAATGTCATGTAAGTAGATATAGTACAGATAAAATAACAAAAAAGGTGCCTCAGAAGGTTCTTCATTATATTTCCATCATTCCACATTTGCAACGATTGTTCAGGTGCAAAAAACATAGCACAATTTATGGATTACCATGCCAAGAATAGAAGTCAAGATGATGTTATCTGAATGCCTATAGATGGTTCTAATTTTAGAGATATTGAGGAAAAGTGGCCTCACTTTAAAGAAGAACCACATAATCTTAGGATTTTTTTGGCAACAGATGGTGTTAATCCATTTGCACATATGAAATCCATTTACAGGTGTGACCTAATTTTGTTATCAACAATAACATTCCTCCATGGTTGTCAATAAAGAGGGAGCACATAATGTTGTCGATGATTATTCCAGGTTTTTTTGTCTATAACTGTTTTATTTATAATGTAGTTGTGGCATTTCATTTGTCGTATTATGTTTCCTAATTTCATATATATA
>LPNX010702158.1:447144-452144 GCA_001517045.1 Pseudotsuga menziesii
CCACGATGCCCCTGGGTTAACTTCATTTTGTGGTTTGTAATTTTAAGTTCCACTTTAATTGCATTTAATTATATGGAGTAGTTAGAATAGTTTATATATGAATATATTTGATATAGATATTCCATATCTAAATATTGTAGGTCTTCAGATAAAGGGTAAATTTGCATGTCGAGTTTGTGGTCCTAAGATAAAATCTCATCATTCAAAAAGCTTAAGAAAGGAGGTGTTTGATGAGTATAGGCATTTCCTCTCTAAGAATCACAGGTATAGAACAACTGAAAAAAATATTTTCAATGGGAAGCAGGAGACTGCATTAAAACCATAGAGAATGACACCTCACCTTTGGAAGATGCAATACAATAGAAATCGTCATCATGGTACATATGGATCATCGTATATGAATTGTTATGTATTTTAATTTTTATCGTGAGTTGTTTACTGTAGTGTTCATATTTGATTTATGATGTAATTTATTTATAAACTAATATTCATGATGGCCATCATGATCATGAAGGCATTAATGGGCTTCCACGAGTAATGAAAAGTTATCCTATTCAATTCAGCAGGTTGCCCTACTATGAGCACCTACAAATTGCTCATTTGTTTGATACAATGTATATTGAAAAGAATGTTACTAAAAAATTATGGTGACTACTAGAGCTAAGGAGGGAGAAGGATAAAGTTCTGAAATATTGCAAAGACATTCAAGAAAGCAACCATGCAATGAAAGACGTCATCCAATTTCATATCAACGGAGAACAAGTTAATATAAACTCAATTCTATCGATGTTTACAAAGCAACAAAGCAATGTTGTTAAAGAAGTAATGCAGAAAATTAAATTTCCCACTGGATTTTGTGTGAACTTGAAGAGTATCATTACCAAAAAAGGTGATTTTGCGGGGGTCAAAACACATGATTGGCACGTCTTCATCAAGGTAATTATTATTGTTATGTCCATATAATTTTTTTTTCATTTTACTGCGTATATATTTTTTCTTGTTTGTATACTCTTTGTTTAATAAATGGCATGGTTTGTATATTGATATAGTATGTTCTACCTCTCTTTCTCTTGGACAACTTTGACAACAATGTCAAACAAGTTATATATAATATTGGTAAATACATGAGGTAACTAGCAATTACTTGCATGTGCTTAGTGTTTCTTTAATTCTTTGTATAATTTATATTTTTTTTTGTGCACTATTTCATCATATGTAATTTAATGTTTTTTTTGGTTAAATATCGTTATTGGTTTGCGTCATTTGTAAATTGTTAACATCTAAAGAAATCCATAAAGAAGATATAAAGTATTGGAGGACAGAAATTCCTCGTCTTATGTGTGAAATGCAGAAGCATCTACCTTTGGAATTTTTCAATGCACAGAAACACTACCTTATACACCAAGTTGAGGAGATTGAGTTGTGTGGACCTGTGCACTCAAGGTCCATGTGGATGGTTGAGTGGCACTTGAAATTTATGAAGGGTTTGGTGAGACAACGAGCACATGTTGAGGGTCCTATAATGGAAGGATATATAGTATACTGAAACATGTTGTATGTTAATGAATATCTTCCTATTTTAGCATCAAAGCTCAATTTGCGTCACATTTGTGATCCAGACTCCAATAACAAATTTCAAGGGGAGCAACTGAAGGGGAAAGGTAGATTGAGGAATATGAAAGGTAATTATTATCTAGTGGATGTTTATTATATCGTTCATATTCTAATTGTATTTTCTAGTTATTGCTTCAATTAAGAGCATATACTTTGTTCAATATATTTACACCTTTCTTTCATTTTAATCGTTATTGTCATCAAACAATTGGTCAAGAATGGGATGCAATTCATTTATACATCACAAACAATCTTGACTGGATGAAGGTATGGATTGAACAATGCGAACAATCCAATCATGGAATATCATGGGAAGGTGTGGCTTCATTGGTAAAAGCAGCACCGCACAATGGAGATAGAAATCCAACAGAAAGGGAAATATATTTGGCATATCGTTTAAAGATAAAATGGCAAGCATATTAATCAATCCCTCTAAATATTTTATTTTGCAAATTAAATTTTGATGTACATGTTGTTCTTTTCCATGTATTGCTACATAAGGAATGAATGGCTGTGTAATCATTTTGTGTATTGCCTATTGTAGGTAAAACACCATAAGGCTATGGTCTGCAATGGAGGTAGATATCGGATCAAAAAATTGGGTGAAACAAAGAAAACATTAGATTATGGGATATCTACTATCTTTGAGGTGACCAATGTCTCGTCTAGAAGTGACAGACATCCAGAAGTCTCAAAAAATTGATACTATGGGTATTTGGAAGATATTATACAGTGTGACTTTAAATCCTTTAAGGTAGTTCAATTCATTGTCAAATGGTACAGGTTACGATTGAATCAACGTGATCCTAATAGAACTATGATTGAACATGATAATGGATTTACCATGGTAAACACAAGGTTGTTTGATCCAGGAACAGAGCCCTATGTTCTTCCAAGCCAATGTGAACATGTATTTTACTCAGAGGTTCCAGGTAAAGCAGGCTGGTCATTTGTTCTGAGACACAATCCAAGGAGAAGGCCGGTAAAGTATAGCCTAGATGATGCTAATGAAGAGGGATATCTGGGAGAAGGATACGATGATGAAGAGAATGGTCAACATGAGTTAGGTGATGATGATGATCCAACAGAAGATGTACTCCAATAAATAGTTGAATCAGATGATGTAGCAGGCAATGCTGATGAAGATTATACCGATGATGACATGATGAGTGTAACTAATTATGATGACGATGATGATATGGGCAACTCTTACAATGTTGACTATGGATATGATGATACAAATGATGATTTGGATGAAGAAGACGATGACATGGATGAAGAAGACGATGAAATATAATGAAAGGGAAATATTTAGTTAGACCTATTATTTTATCTCATTTAAAAAAAAATAGTTACTAACATCATCTCCATCACCGTCATCATCATGTTGATCATCATCGTCATCATCATCATCATCTTCATCATCATCATCATCATTGTCATCGTCGTCATCATCATCATCATCTTCATCATCATCGTCTTCATCATCAGACATCATCATGTTCATCATCATCGTCATCATCATCACACATAATCATCATCGTCGTCATCTCCATCATCGTCATCTTCATCATCACCACCACCATCATCATCTTCATCATCACAGTCATCATCATCGTCGTCATCCTCATCATCCTCATCATCATCATCATCATCATCATCATCATCTATAATCATCATCATCATCATAATCATCATCATCATCATCATAATCAGCATCATCATAATCAACATCATAACATCTTCATCATCATCGTCGTCATCTTCATCATCACCGTCATCTTCATAGTCATCATCATCATTGTCATAATCATCATCATCGTCATAATCATCGTCATCATCATAATCATCGTCATTGTCATAATCATTGTCATCATCATAATCATCATCATCATCATAATCATTGTCATCATCATCATCATAATCATCGTCATCATCTTATCATCATCATCATCATCACCTTCATCATCATCTTCATCATCATTGTGATCATCATCATCATCATCATAGACCTATTCATTTATCTTTTAAAAAAGAGAGAGTTACAACTAACATCATCACCATAAACATCATCATATATAATCATCATCATCATCATCATAATCATTATCATCATAATCACCCTCATCACCATATTCATCTTCATCGTCATCATCATCATTAAAATTATCAACATCATCATTAAAACTACTTTTAAAATTAAAAATAAATCTAGATCAAATTAATTACTTCATATCATCATCATCATCATCATCATCATTGTCTATATCATCATCATCATCATCGTTGTCGCCATCGTCAACGATGAAATATAATGAAAGGTAAATATTTAATTAGACCTATTCTTTTATCTTTTTTTTTGTTTGAAAAAAGTTACTAACATCATCACCATCACCATCACCATGATGTTGATCATCATCATCTTCATCATCATCATCTTTATCATCTTCATCATCATCATTGTCATCATCACACATCATCATTGTCGTCGTCATCTTCATCATCATCGTCTTCATTATCTCCACCATCATCATCATCTTCATCATCATAGTCATCATCATCATTGTCATCTTCATCATCATCATCATCAACATCATCATCATCATCATAATCATTATCATCATCATGATAATCATCATCATCATAATCAACATCATCATCATCGTCATCATCATCGTCACCATCATCGTCATCATCATCGTCATCTTCATCATCACCATCATCATCTTCATCATCATCATCTTCATCATTGTCATCATCATAATCATCATCATCATCATAATCATCGTCATTGTCATAATCATCGTCATCATCATAATCATCATCATCGTCATAATCATCATCATCATCAACATCATCACCATCTTCATCGTCATTGTCGTCATCATCATCGTCATCATCATAGACCTATTCATTTATCTTAATTTTTTTTAAAAGAGTTACAATTAACATCATCATCACCATAATCATCATATATAATCATCATCATCATCATCATAATCACCCTCATCATCATCTTCATCTTCATCGCCATCATCATCATTAAAATTATCAACATCATCAAAATCATCATTAAACCTATTTTTAAAATTAAAAATAAACCTAGATCAAATTAATTACTTCATATCATCATCATCATCGTCATCGTTGTCTGTATCATCATCGTCGTCATCATCATCGTCGTCGTCATCGTCAACAATGAAATATAATGAAATGTAAATATTTAATTAGACCTATTCTTTTATCTTATTTAAAAAAAGAGAGTTACTAACATCATCACCATCACCATCATCATCATGTTGATCATCATCGTCATCATCATCATCGTCTTCATCATCATTGTCTTCATCATGATCATCATCGTCATCATCATCATCGTCTTCATC
>LPNX010702158.1:457144-472871 GCA_001517045.1 Pseudotsuga menziesii
ATTAGGGTACAGAAAAGCCCTAATTCTCTTATGGATTACATCTCGATTTGTGCTTCCCCTACGGATGGTATTTGTTTTTCTAAACTACCGATATTTTCTTCTGCTCGTGCTCTCTTCTTGGATGGGTAGTATTCACCTTTTGGCATAGTGGCTGGTTATTTATAGGGGGGACTTCGTCCTTCAGGGTTCTCCAAACCATTAGCTCTAACTGAAAAGTTTCGATCCAAAAGGAAACTAAAGAGTGAAAGGGTTAAAAATGGGTTCTTTGTATGTGTTTTGGGTAAGGACGTTATGTTTTATATGGTTATCTCGTTGTCTTCTAGAGAAATTTTAGGAAAATTTGAATTTGTTAAACTTTCTAGGCTAGTAGTCTAGGACTGGGTTTGGCTGAAATGGAAACCGCTAATAAAAACTATTCCTAAGGTTTTGATGTTAATGAAAGGGTGGATATGTTTCCAATTCCTTTTGGAGGATGATAGGAAGAAGATTGAGGTACGCTTTTGGATTATGGAGAATGGATCTTTGGTCTTAACTTGGTGGCACTTTGGTTTTGACCCATGTAAAGAGAAATTACAGAAGATACATTTATGTGTTTTTTTACATAGATTTCCTCTTCATTATTGGTCTCTGGAAGGGTTTATGGTGATTGCTAACTCTATTGGGAATTTTTTTTTTTTCAGGAAGAGCTCCTTATGGCTTCGGACTGGAAGATTCCATGTATGCTAGTTGATATTGATGTCTCTGAAGGGTTGCTAGAATAAGTGTAAGTGTTTTGGGATGGTGGCTCTTTCCTTCAGCATATGGACTATTGAAAAATTCCTTTCCATTTTCATCTTTGTCGCTAGACAGGGCATGTTAAAGTTGATTTCCCTAATTCTCGCATTAGGTTTCTTACAGAGGACAAGCATATGTCTAATCATTTTGATTCTCCATAAGAGATGGATGATGGTATTCATTTTCATATTCCCTAGATATTTCTTCTGCTTCAAATGTTTTGGGTAAGTTTAGCAATACTCTCCCTGTCCTTTTAAAATTCCTTTATGTTGAAGATATTAAAAACTCTTTAAATACTTAGGGGATTTAATCTGTTGATGGAGTTCGAGAAGGGGATTTTTCTTTTTCTTCTCCAATTGGGGTCTCTTCAGAATTACCCTATCAGTATGGGATGGAGGTTACTTCAGGAGGGGATCCCTAGTCAAACTCTTTAAACATGGTTCGTAGGGGTTTAATAGGGACTTATCTTGATATTTAGAAGGATGACATGGTTTTTTTAGGGAAAAGGTTAATGAACATTAGGCATCCAAGACCCCTCTTTTATCCTCCTCTCCTTCGATTCCAAATGCTCATCCATTAGCTATGAATATTTCTCCTTCTTCTCTTTCTAATGATAAGGAAACCTTTACTCATAATGACTTCCCTCCTCTAGTGGGCATTGTTTCTACTAAACCTATCTGTAATTACTAATATGTGTCCAATGGATCTATTGATACTTTACCTATTTCTTCTATTCTCTCAAAGAATGCAGCTATTAGAAAACCTCCTCGAAACAAAAAATGGAAATGTAAACTGGATTGAAACGATGAGAATAGTTTTTGTAACCCTAGAGTCACTTCTCTTTTTCAAAAAGGACTTGAATCTATATATGAGGTTTCTAATGCACCTACTTCTGGGGCTCTTAGAGAGGATGTGAACCATGTCGAGGTTTCCCAATGAAACTAATTTCCCTCAACATTAGAGGGATTGGTAGCTTTCCAAAAATAGATACTACTAAGAGGTTAATTGAATCGGTCAAGCCTTCAGTGCTTTTGTTACAGGAGACTATGTCTTTTGCTTTAGTTGTTTGTAATTCCTTTCTGAAGTTAAAACATACCTGGAAGTGTTGTTCGTTGGATGCTTCAAGGATGTCAAGTGGCCTTCTTTTGGCTTGGGACCCAATTGATACTGATTTTAAATCCTTTTCTACAGATGTAGGAATTATGGTAGACAGGAAGATTATGGGGATAGATTCTACTATCATGATCCTAAATGTATATGGTCCATATAATCACAAAATGAGTTTTGGGAAAAGGTTAGAGGGGAGAGACTTCTACAACCTTAGAGGTTGATATTGGCTAGAGACCTTAACCTCACCTTATCTCATTATGAGATTTGGGGTGTTGGAAATGTAAATGGTTCCCTTTGTGGTTACTTTAACTCTTTATTTGAGGATGCAGGTTTAATAGACATAACCCCAAATATATTGTGTTGATGTGGGTAAATGGTATTGTAATATCCCGATTTTGGCCCTAATTGCATTAAAATTGTAAATGATGTAAATATCGTTATTAAATCATGGTGATTAGATCAAGGCCAAGGCCCTGCCATCAATTTAGCGTTTTATGTATCGGCAATTAAAATCAATACCTATGGTTCTCGTGCTAGCTATGCACAATATAAATTGAGGCATCATGTAAATATGCAATTTAATAAAATACCCACAACTAGATATGCAATGCAACAAGAGATGGGGGCATGATTTTTACAAGTAATAGGGAGGGAAATTATTCAAACCTTTGAGCCAATAGTGTTAAGCCAAATGTCAATGAGAGAACCCATAAACTCTCACCTACCCATTTTTTCTTATGCGCCCAATCATTTAATTCTTCCAAGAGTTGGTTGAGGCAGTTAATGCATTGGGAATGGAGAGGTATGGTAGTCAATTTTTTGTATGGGCAAGCCATCAATATGGGAAATCATATTTTTTCTTGTGGGGCAAGAAAAAAACTAGAAACGTGTGCCGAATCCATTCCCCACCCACGATTTTCACTTCCTCACGCAGCCGAAGCTAGCTGGGGTGTTTTCTTCACATTTTTCTACATGTTCCTTCATCTTTCCATGGCTGAAAATCCGGTTTGTGTTGCACGGTGGACAGGAAGAAGAGATTTACGATATGGGGGTTTATGGAGGTCGCTTTTGCCACTGTAAGGCACATACGAGTTTTCTGAAATCGATTTTTCTCTCCTATGGTTGATTCCCCATCTACCATTTCGTTTTTGGTCGCTAAAACATTTTTCTTCATACCCAACACCTGTCTTTGTTGTTATGTGCATCCTTGTTTTGGTCGGAACTGTAAGTAAGACTTAGGAGTGGAAGAGGACTAGAATTGGATTGATAAACCTAGTGAATAGAGGAACCTCACAAAAGATGAAAGGGGGTTGGATACTCTTCTATGCACACCTTGGAGAAAATTAGAATGGAAGGTATGGCCTGAGGGACTGTGTAGTAGTGAAGGGAATACTTCCTTGTGTCGTGTGTGTAATTATTGTGGAGACCTATTGGAGGGACTAGTTGGTGAGCCGACTAGTTGAATAGCCGACTAATTAGAGATTAGGTCGGTTGTGTAAGGTCGTGTCGGTTGATTGAATCGACATGTAGTTATATGTAACTATTTGTAAATCATATATATTAGGCTGTTGAGCTAGATGAGAACTTCGTTCAGTTCTTTGTATTTATGGACCCTCATGATATAATATAATCTGTTATTCTATATATATGTTCTTGTCTCTTGTGTCTGTTATGTCTGTACATGATTCAATGTGTATTATTGGTAACCCTCTGTGATCTGTGAGATTATAACATTGGTTCTGTTGCCGGTAGTACATATCTGAGATGACCATAAGCATATGATATAAGAACAAGAGATTAAGAATTAGTGGGAGTGTAAGACATCAAATTATTTGCAAAATTACGCGAGGAGAAACATATTAACCATTGCTCAGGCGAAGGAGAAATTCTTCACTAAAACTCATGAGAAGTTCGTAGAATCGATACCCCAACTTTTGAAAAAACTTCTGGATGAAAAAGCTGGAAGGATCTAAGGACCAAGAGCTTCCAGAGAAACTAATTCGAGGGGGACGAACAAACATGTCGGAGTGGTTTGAAAAGATCACAGACAAATATTGCGAGGAGCAAGCCATAGAAGAAAGAACTTCGGTAGAAACCGTTCAGAAAAAATTCTATACAGACCATACCGAGCAGTTCTTGTGCTCCCTACCGACCCTACTGTTCAAATTCCTGATAGAAAAAGGAGTGGGTCTTATTGTAGAACCTCATCCGTCACTGCACGAACCGCCACCAAATTCTAACTGGGAGGAGAAACATAAAAAGTGGGAGAAATTCATTGCTGAAAGGGAGTGGGAGTACTTCCTAAGCAAGTAAACAAAACTATCTGAGCTTTCTAAAGTGTTGGGTAGGCTATGGGGGGGTAGCTGGTCATATGTCGGGGTAAAGTGAAGAGGATTCTAGTCGACTAAAAGGAGATACCATCACCTGTAATGAAAAGTCAACCTAAAAAGGAAATTGAACGAACAATGACACACAAAGGTACAACGAATTTACAAAAAGTAGAGAGAGAGAAGAGGCTGAAAAGAAGGGAAGAAAGAAGAGAACTGTTGGGTAGTAGGGCAGACCCGGGTTTAATCCTTATGTGTCGCACCAACAAAAGACCCACTATGTTGGCCCTTTCGGCAACAACCTGCGCGCAGGTTGCAGTCTCACCCGAAACAGCAAAGGGGTGCCGCAGAATCAAGTTTCTGCAGGCAGAGAGGGGGATTACTGTACCTTAGCCTTTTAATAACCTTATTAACAACAATTATAAGCTTTTACCATTCATTCACATACTACTTCGCAGATAAATAAACAGTCGTGACTTGCTCAACCCACTACAGGGAATTCACAGCGAAGCTAAATGTTAGCAGCGATCTAACTTATCAGATGTATACAGTTATTAATGCATAACAGAAACAGAAACAGCACAAGAAACCACAACACCGGATATAACGTGGTTCACCCCCAGTGTAGGGGCTACGTCCACAAAACTGTGTTCTTATTCAACTTGCTACAAAGCCACAGTTTGATCTGCGCACTCAGCTGCAGATCCCTTCAATCCTTAAAAGACGCGCACATAGCAGCAGGCCCCTGCGCACACAGCTGTAGGTCTTTCCTCAATCTTCTTTACAAAACCCTCTGCACACACAGCTGCAGAGGTCGTCCACGCACACAGCTGGGACTTAACCTTTCCTTACAAAATCAACCTTAGCTTCGCCTTAATCTTTCTTTCCTCTTAAAGAAAACCCTCACCTATCTTTTTTACACAAGCGCTTATTTATACTGTGCATTTTTACAAAACCATGGTCTTAAACCATGGGCACCCAAAACCCTAAACCCTGGATTTCAACCAAGGGTTTATTACAACAAAGGAGTCTTAACTTAACCCCGACACCCCTAAGACTATTTTGAGTCCCCACTCGCGGAGTTATCCATCTTAAGGGTCATTAGGGTGCACGTCCCAACAAGAACATGCTATAGCACTGTAAAGAGGAATGAATACTAGGGTGACAGATCAGGAAAGAAATCCGCCAAAGTTGGGTCATAACCAACAGGAAGAAGGTGTGGATGAAGAAGCATCACCCATGGAAGAAGACTTGTGGATAGAGCAGCGTGAAGCTCTCCAAATAGAAGTTCCCCAGGAGATAAGACCTCTGTCTCCAATGAATTCGAGTACGAGGATACAAGCCATTATCGAAGAAGACCTAAGACTAAGAGCTGGTGATTTTGGTATATGGAGCTGACTAGATGATGAGGTAAATGATGATAATCATCTAGTGATCTATCCACCAGAGGAATGAAACTGGGTCACACTTCAGGCATACCCTTCCAACCAAAGTATCCACTTACTTTACTCAACACATGAAGGAGCATCCCCCTTGCCAAACACAGCTTTGGAAAATATAGAACAGTCGGACCTGCAGATAAATCAGTGCAGTTGGACATTGACAAGAGAAGTCGACCCAAATCGACTGCTTGTTGGAGAAGAAACGGAAAACAAAACAACCGAAGGGAATGAAAGTTCCATTGACAACAGCTCTGCACAACGAGACAAGCAAAACATCCCACTACCCCCACCACCACCCCCACCACCGCCACCTCTTGGAGGAGATAGCGATAATGATTTTGACATGGGTCACGAATCAACACATATCCCTCTATACGAGGGTGATGAAGATCCTAGACGACATTGGTTCGTCTATGAGTCAACATGGGAGGCAAATCAGGTTACAACAGAAGATCGACAGATGGCATAGTTCGTCAGTGCCTTGAGGAAAAGAGCACTAACGTGGTACATGACCTATATCGAGAGAACTCCCCAAGCATCTAAAGAAGAAATTAAAGCACAATTCTTGTCTTTCTTTAAAACTCCAGACGCAAAACATTTGGCAGCCAAAAAGTTGAAAACAACATCTCAAAATCCAGCAGAGTCTATCCGAGAATATGACAAACAATGGAAAGACCTCCTCAGCCAACTGGATTATGTAATTGATGAACAAATATTAATTCAGTGGTTCCTTGCAGGTCTATCACAGAAAATTCGGTGACACATAAGCTTGGAGATGTTTAAAACGTACGAAGATGCGCTTACCAAAGCTCTACAAGTGGAGATGGATGAAGATTTCCCAACATATCCCATGGATACTAGACTGGAAGAACAACTAGAAATCATGCAGAAATCATTGAAAGAGCTAAACCTCAAGAATCAGGATGTTTGGTGCAAAAAATGCTCAACAGTCGGATATGCTAAAGATAACTGTCGACAAGACATAAGTCGACAGGACGTTCGATTTGTTCAGACAAAGTGCTTCCGTGACATCTACCAAGAACATGGATAACACACAATGAAATATTTCTCGTATATCATGAAAAAAAACAAATCATATTGGTGTGGAATCTGTGAAGTAAAAAGTCATGAAACGGTCGACTGCCACTTGTTAGGGTACACAGGGTACTCCCAAAGGACCGAACACCAAGAATAGCCGCTTCACACAAACAGATCACAGATCAATACACCAATGTTTGTCACGTGGTTAAAACCCTCGAAAGGGAAACAGTCCACGGCCCCGGCCAAATAGCTACTTTGGAGCAATTTATTATGCAAAAGAAAGAAAGTTACATGAGCTTCTCATAATCGATCAACTAGCCAAGGACCCTCTATGCTCTTTAAATAGAGATCATAGACCAATCGGGTGTTAAGCCACGGATCAATGGTAGGTATGATCTAAGAGAAGTTGAACCGTCGGATCACTCTATGTCTAGAACATATCGTGACCGTCGGATTAGAATATTTACAAATGCATACTAATGCATACTAAAGAAACACACTTTTACCTAACGGATATATTACACAAGTTGATCTTAACTAACTCCTAAGTGTCTAAATATCCTAACACACTTAAACTTAAAGAACTGACAAAACTACCAAGTAGTCTACCAGACAAACATAGTTGCGCAGAAAAATGATAACAACTAGCGAAGCAATGATCAAAATGAACCGAATAATCAAAGATATGCAGGTCGTCGATATGAGCGTCGATTTGACAACCGTCGTGGAGGATATGGAGGTCGAGGTCGATTCTCTAGGAATCGCGACAATCGACCACGTCAGCCCATCCATTGTCTTACATGCTATAAAGAAGGTCATCGACATGCAAACTTCCCATACAAGGACAGAACCGATTTAAAATTTTGTACTAGTTGTGGAGTCGGTGATCACTCATTAGAGGATTTCCCTACTATGCTTGATAAAATCAATAAAAAGAAAAATGTTAATGTCTTGTCATGCGTTCAAAAACATGATGTAATCAATACGAATAATCTGCATATAGTAACCCGAAAAGGGACAAAGATTAAGAGTGATAATCCATGCATAAGTAAAATAAAATAAAAGAACGATTATCCTAACCCAGCTAAACAAAAACAAATATATAATGACACAACGAATATATTTAAAGAATTTGCTAGACAAGAAGAAGCTGATAATAGTCAACAAAGCATAGTTAAAGAATTAATACATTTAGTACAAGATGATAAAGCGATATCTCAATTCATTGAATTATTGTATAATATGAAGCATAATAATAATATAGAAAAACAAGCAAAAAACATATGCAGTTTAAACCAAAAGGACAAAAGTGATGCTGACCCACTTGTCAACCTAGAAATCTAAGGATACCATGTTCGACAAGTTGTACCTGACTTTGGCTCACAAGTAAATATTATGACTCGCAACACTTGGGAACAATTGGGTAGACCTCGACTATATGAGTTAGGAATATACCTGAAATTAGCCGAACAAGGTCTGATCGAACCTATCGGATTTTGTAGAAATGTCGATACAACAATAAAAGGAATATCGACGAAATTCGACTTTGAAATTATTGACCCTAAGGAAGGATCCAGTTCCTTCCCAGCTTTAGTAGGCCGACCATGGGGAAGAAAAATGAAAGAATCAATATCTTTAGATAAAGAAATGATAAAACTAAAAGAGAATGGATAGAAAGTTACAGTACCTATCCATCCATCCCAAGGAGAACCTTGGATAGAACCTATTGATGAAAAAATCGACATTCGACAATTATATCAAATACAAAATAATGAAGACTACACATAACCCAATGTCTATGGCGAGCTTCACTTAGGAAATCATAGATTCAGTAGGATACAACTCAAACGCAGAATTATATGATCGGGAAGTCGAAAACTATGAGACATAAGAAAGAGGTTGCTGGACCATTCAAACAGTGCAGAAGAAACCGATCCAACAATGTTTCTTAGTTTCCATCATCCCAAAAATATTCAAAAATAAAATCAAGGAATACCCTACTTTAAAACCAACAAATATAAGTATCAGACAAATCCCAAGATACAAAGAAAGAGAATCACCAGTTATGCATATAGAACAAGTATCTAAAAACATTGGTGAACATGGCCGATTACAAAGATTAGTAGAAACCTTCACAAGACAAGCTGCTAAATGGTGGGATACCCATCAATCAAGATTGCAGACATGGACAACAGCTTCGAATTACTTTGTAGAAAGATTCAAAGGAAAGAGGCTAACCAAACAAGCACAAATATCTATGTTCATCCAGGGGCAGGACCCAGATGAACACATAAGAACATGCGAAAAAGAGTGGAAAAGACTTGGGTACAAACACAAACGTACATGGCCACACCTGTTTCCATCGACGCTATCTGACTTACCAAACAAGTGGTACAAAATGGAAGAAGCATGGGGTGAAACATTTCAATGGCATGAACTTAGAGAGAACTTCATCAAAGACTTTAGCTTTATACCACAAAATGAAAAGTTAGTTGAAACTGCAAAAAAAATCAAATCATTTATAGAACCGACCAGGAACAACACCCTAACTTAAAATTATGATCGACCGACAATAACATGTAATAACATACAAACCAAGATAATACCATAGTCAACAAGACTACAAATAGAAAATGAAAATCTGGAAGGGAAAAGCTTTCGATGGAAATCATACCATTTAGAAACAACAAAACCAATTCACACAGTACTTAAAGTCGAGACAATCGACAAAGAAGATACCGATCGAATGACTCTAGTAGACTTTCCTGCTTCATTTTCACAATTCAAAGAAGGGAGCCAACCAATCAATGAATCCAAAGCACCAGAATGGTTAGATGCCAAAGTGAAAACTAAAGAATTTGACATATCAAATGATGATCGACCAAAAATGGAAAAAATTGGCGATTACTAGAGTGAAGAACAAACAACTGAAATAGTAAAATTACTAAAAGAACTCCAGGATGTATTCACTAGAGACTACAAATATCTCAAAGGTCTATTCCATGAAATGGGTGAAATGAAGATCGACATTAAACCTGATGCCCGACCTGTAAAGAAGAGGCGATATAAATTAGCTCATAAATACAAAGAGGTAGTCAAGAAAGAGATTGATAATATGCTTGCAACAAGAATTATCTACCCTATTGACCAATAGGAATGGGCAAGTCCAATGGTTGTACAACTAAAGAAACACGACTTGACAAAGGTAAGGATCTGTGTCAACTTCAGAGAATTAAACAAAGTCACCTTAACAGACCCATTCCCAACACCCTATGTATATGAAATCCTAAATGAAGTCGCAGGACATGAATGCTACTCGATTACAGACGGATTCTCTGGTTAAAACCAAGTACCAATAGCTAAAGAAGACCAGAAAAAGACAACATTCATATGTGAATTTGGCTCATTTACCTATAGAGTTATGCCATTTGGTCTAAAAAACGCACTTGCAGTATTTTCGAGAATTGTGGTCAAAACATTTCAAGAATATATCTACAAAACAATGGTAGTATATTTCGATGATTGGACAATATACTCTATGCTGAAAAATCACTGCAAATGTCTAAGGCTCATGTTGGAACGATGCTGACAAATCCAACTATCTCTGAACATAAGGATATACATATTCCTAACTCCTATAGGGATACTATTAGGACACATTGTATACAAATAAGGCATCAAGGTCGACTTTGCAAAAATAATAATTATCCTCGACTTAAAACCACCCCTGAACCCAAAACAAGTTAGGGTACTACTTGGTCATATAGGATATTACAGGATATTTATGAGATACTATTCAGAAATGACCTATCCATTGGAAGAACTAATAAGAGAAGATCAGGAGTTCGACTGGATAGATGAATATAACATATCATTTGAAACTCTAAAAAGGAAGCTAGTCGAGGCACCCATCCTAAGGTTCCCGAATTGGTCAATCAAATTTCAAGTACACATCGAAGCATCAGGCCTAGCAATAGGAGCGATCTTAACACAAATAGGGGACGATGGAATGGACTAACCCATATTTTACAGCAGCAGAAAACTAAATAAGGAAGAAATAAAATATTTGACAACAGAGAGAGAAGCATTAGGAATGGTTTTTTCACTACAGAAGTATTGACATTACCTACTAGCCAACCCTTTCATCTTTTATACCGATCACCAAGCATTAAAATACCTTGTAAGCAAAACCTTACACCATGGGAGAATGTCGATGGATACTACTATTCCAAGAATTTGAATTTGGATTTGTTTTTAGACCATGAAAATTAAATGTCGGACCCGACCACTTGTCGCGAATTGACACGAGAGAGGAGCCGACAGGAGTAGAAGACGACCTACCAAATGCACATTTATTTCGAATAGAAGCAGTCCCAGCAGAATTAGAGGACATAGCTTAATTCTTAGAAAGTGGTCAAGCACTAGAGGGCATGAGCATGAAAAAGAAACAAATATTAGCTATGAAAGATGCACCATATTTCCTCATAAATGGATTTTTATATAAAATGGGCCTAGATGACATCCTCAGAAAATGCGTATTAGAACACGAAAGAGATAATATCATGTACGAAGCACACTATGGACTGACTAGAGGACATTTTCAAGCAGATACAACTGCCAAGAAAATCCAACAGTGAGGGCTATGGTGGCCGACACTATACAAGGATTGTAAAAAGTTTGTGAGCCAATGCGACAGATGTCAACGACTGGGTCGACCTGTTCCTAGTACATAAATGCCCTTGATATCAGTAAACCCAATTTTTACATTTGAAATTTGGGCCATCAACTTCATAGGACCATTCCCGATACCAACAAAAAGAATAGGTGAAAAATATATAATAACCACAGTAGAATATGTAACCAAGTGGGCAGAAGAAGAACCTGTTGACTCATGTTCCAATGAGATAGCTGCTAAATTTATCTACGAAAATATAATTGCCAGATTTGGATGCCCAATAACCCTAATCAGTGGCCAAGGTTCACACTTTATTAACAAAACCATCAAAGAACTAACAGACCAGTTCAAAATTGACCACCAATGTAGTACAACTTATCACCCTTAGTCGAATGGAGCAATCGAGGAATTCAACAAAACAATAATAAGGGGCCTAACAAAAATCTGCAACACTGACAAATATGATTGGGATGAAAAGATACCTGCAGTACTGTGGGCTTACAGAACAACATATTTGCATTCGACCGACCAAACACTATTCCGAATAGTCTATGGCCAAGAAGCAGTTGTTCCACTACATTTTTGAAAGCAAACACTTATCATAGCATATATTTTACATGTCGATGTCGAAGAAGGTAGGAAAGAAAGACTGATGCAATTAAGAAAGCTAGAAGAACACCGACTGCTCGCTTTGCAACATCAAGAAATCCAAAAACAACAGCAGAAGGCTTGACATGATTGCAATATCTAAAACAAAAATCTATTGGTAGGTGACCTCGCCTTACTATACAACAGTCGAGTAAAAGGAAAACCCAAAAAGTTACATATGTAATGGATGGGACCTTAAATTGTCGAAGAGATTCATGCCAAGGGATCAGTTCGACTAAGGACATTACAAGGCATAATATTTCGGAAACTTGTTAATGGTACCAGACAACCAACACCAAAACCATCGACACACCGCTATCGACCGCTCGCATGATCGACATTGACCAACGACCCCGAAGGTCAAATCACACCTTCATGACTATGGTCAGAAGGAGCGCCAAAATCAAATCGTAATTAACGCAAACTCCATAGACCGTGCTGGACCATCACTTCTGCCATTAATACATCCATCGATAGAAACTTCACCCGCTCCACCTATAAATATCGGGTTAGAAAAATATCATTTACCGTGTTTTTAAGAGATAGAACAATTCAACAGTCAGAAATTTGAGAGACGAGAACCTATAAGAAAATTCAACCAAGAGACCGACGAGATGGCCTCGAAGAAAACTAGAGTCATAGCTGCAAAAACAAAAGAACTGCAATCCGCTGAAACCCCATTGAGGGGAAGGTTAAGAAATATCAAGAATTCCAAGGTACAGGAAACCTCGTGGTCCAAAACCTGGGCAGAAATCAAAGAATGGGCTTACCAGGACAAGAAAATAACACCAGAAGTAGAGAATATCAACTACAACACCACCATGAGCTACATGAATACACCATTCATGGAAAGCTTTAAAGGAACGAAAGAAACAGCAGTAAAATTTATCATTAGTCGGTATTACATTGGTAAATTTTACTTCGACTGACCAGTAGAAATTTTTGGAGAATTAATATACAAACTTACTGCTCTATCAAATCAAGGCGACCCTGTCCTTATTGGTATAAAATAAGGACTGGTAGAATGACTAATTGGAACACCAAAAGGAAAGAATTCGAAAGGGCTAATGATTAGTCAGATACAAGCTCGGACACCACAAATCGTAGCCAAAATTATAGCAGTAGGACTCACCCCTACAGGTCGAGGGAGTGATCTAAAGCTAGACATGCTAGAAGTAGTTGACACAATAGAAACTACAGGAAAAAGCTACTGTTGGGCTCAACATGTTTCCGACATGCTCAAAAGTATCTGTGAAAAATGCCAGTAGTCGATCGGGATTATAAGGTTCCCATCTCTGATTCTATGAATAGCAATGTGCCACTTGTGTCTAGTCGGGGACAAGCAATTCCAGGAACCACATAAGTACCACATGTGGAGGTTCAAGCCATTTTCACAGAATGGAACACTGAAAGAATTAGCAAATGGTAAAGTAATGATGGAAAATTGGTTCCAAATCCTGAAAATCCAAACGACTAGATGGAGGGTTCCTCAAAACATCTGAAGAAGTCTGCCGAAAATAGCTCATATTCAACTTGAGCTAGACCACACAACAGTCTAGTACATGCAAGGAGAAAAAGCAGCAGTACAACCTCTTGACTATTACCCAACAGTCAAAGAGATCATCGACGAGCTAGCTCGACAATCTAGTACAAAGTTATCAATACCAGCAAAAGCCAAAGAAATAAATCAAACAATTGAAGAGCCATTGACAGACCAAGAAAAAGAGGAGGAATACGAACTTCGATTACATATTAGTACCTTCATGTCAGATGATATACCGGTAGAGGACACCAACAGACTACAAATAACAATCGTACCACCACCAACCCAAAGGGGAAATACACCAACTGAGTAGCAGGTAACCAAACCAGCTAAGAAAAGCATCAGTCTGACCAACCAATAGATGAGAAAATAAGAACTGGAAGACGACATCGAATCAGATGATCCGAAATATTCTATGACAAAATAAAACTTAAGGATAATAGTGAAGGAAGTAGTAGCCTCGAGGAAGAGGAAGGCACTTTAGGAACAGGGGCAATGGAAGCGCAAGATTATCATTTTAGAGTCAGAAGATGAGGAAGAACTACTGGTGACTGATGTTGATATCATAGAAGATGCAATAGCAAACAAAGTGTCGGTCTGTAGAAGGAGCAAGTCGACACAAGTCGACTTGAACGAAGACCGACTTAGTCGATCAGCTGACTAAGTCGATGGGATGACTTAGTCGGTTGACCGACTAAACTAGATGATTAAGTCGGCTAACTAAACGTCGTGTCGGTTTACTGAACCGAAAGGTAGTTATTTTGTAACTGTTTGTAAATTGTATATATTAGGCTGTTGAGCCAAACGAGAACTCAGTTCAGTTCTCGGCCTTGTATGAACTCATTGCATTAATATAATCTGTTTTCCTATATGTTCTTGTCTCCTGTCTCTGCTTTATAGATATATATATTTTAGTATGTATTATTGGTAACCTTATGTGATCTGTGAGATTACAACATTGGTTCCGTTGCCGGTGGTACATGTCTGGAATATATGCTCACATATGATACCAGAGCAGGAGATTAAGGACTGGTGGGACCGTAAAGCTGTGAACTACTTGCAAAATTACGCAAGAAGGAACAAATTGACAGTCGCTGAAGCCAAAGCAAGATTTTTCACCGAGACGCATGAAAAATTTGTCGAATCAGTGCCACAACTCTTGAAGCAACTTCTGGATGAGAAAGCCAGACGCGACTAAAGAACAGCAGTTGCTCGAAAAACTGATCCGAGGAGGGCAAACAAATTTGTCAAAGTGGTTGGAGAAAATCGCTGACGACTTCTGTGAGGAGCAAGCAGTCAAAGACAGAACTTCTGTGGAAACTGTCAAAGAAAAATTTTACACAGATTTCACTGAACAATTTTTGTGTTCCTTACCGACCTTGCTGTTCAAATTCTCGATAGAGAACGGAGCAGGCCACATCATTGAACCTCATCCACCGCTGTGCGAACCACCATCAAATACCAACTGGGAGGAGAAGCAGAGGAAGTGGGAAAATTTCATTGCAGAAAGAGAGTGGGAATACTTTCTGATCAAATAAATCGAACTATCTGGGCTTTCTAAAAGCGTCAGGTAGGCTATGGGGGGGTAGCTAGTCATGTGTCGGAGGTAGAGTATAGTGGATCCTAGTCGTCCTAAACCGGATAACCGTCACCAGTAATGAAAAGTTGACCAAAGAGGACTTCAAGAAAACAGCATTGTATGAAAGTATGTCGAACACGTAGAAGATCGAAAGGGATGAAAGACAACAAAGAAGGGAAGCAAGACGTGAAAGAGCCGCAGGGCTGCACAGTGAAAAAAACCATAGGGAGAACGACCGCAAAGAGAATCTGCCAGAGTCGGGTCATGACCGACATGAAGAAGGCGTGGAGCAAGAAGCATCCCCTACGGAAGAAGAAGTGTGGATAGAGCAGCCACAACCTCTCCAAATAACAGCTCCCAATGATGGAATAACCCTTTCCCCAACAAATCCGTGTACTAGAATACAGACTATTGTCGAAGATGACCTCCGACTACGAGCTGGTGACTACAGCATATGGATCCGACTAGGCGATGACACATACATGGGTCGACACCTTGTTATACGTCGACCGCTCGAAGGGAACTGGGTGACGTTTCAGGTGGCACCCTCCCTCTGGAGTATCCACTTGCTCTTACCGACACATGAAG